>JAOEGS010007803.1:0-125842 GCA_025447755.1 Corythornis vintsioides
TATTTTTTTTTTGAGGTCTTAGTTATAGTCCCAGCAAAAATTGAAGCAAAATTCTAGTATTTCTAATCTTGACCTGGGCAATCATGGAGCAGACAGGTTTACTCTTTTCTCTTTCCCCTGTAGTAGAAAGGGCAGACAGCACAACATGGTACCCTATCTCTTCTCCAGCTCATTCAAGCTTGAGCTGACAACCTGGGGAAGATGTTTTAAATTTGCTGTCAAATGTAATTTTTTTCCCCTTAATCTGTGTGATTTCTAGGGCCACATTTGAGAATGGGAATGATAGGGGTATTGAGGGGTGTGTATCATGACAGGAACAGGGCACTTATGGATTGAACATCCACAGCTTTTAAATCAGTCAGAGAAAAATCCCATCATTTTCAGGTGCTCATACTCTCTACTTCCTCAGCACAAGTAGAAAACTTCACCTAGGCCTGTGCATGCACATGTATCTTGATCAGGAGGTCATATTTCCAACAGCAGTTAATTCTGCTGGGATGACTTCTTTCATATTGGATGGGAACTGACATGATGCATTAAACCAAGATAGATCCCGTCCTCTTCCCCTTGGCACAACATCTCCTGCCTGCTGGCATCTCTGCTTTCTCAAGACTGGCCAGGAGGGATTTCAGCAAACTCTGGGTACTGGGAGAGCTAGAACCTCCTTTTCTCCAGCTTACACATTATGAAATATAATTAGAGGGCAAATTAAAGCAGACTTGAAGTAAGGGATAAGGCAGTGAAAATGGTGGAGAAAATTTAGACGTAGAAAATACCAGCACACAGATCTCAATCACAGAAGGATAAACTGCAGTATTTGCACAAGAGAAATAAGAATCATGCTCACTGTGCTGTCTGTCAATACGCTGCTTTGGAAAGGTTCTATTTATATCACAGTACTTTTACCACCAATAGAAGCCTACAAAATTTAATATTTAAAATACAAAATACCTTTGCAGTCATCAACAGATAATCAATTTGAAATATATACCCCTAAAACTGATGTATTTGAGATTTGTCATTATTCTTTGTTATATTTTTTAATGTTGTGTTTGATGAAATTAATTCTGTCCTGTGGATGCAGTGAATAAGGGAGAGTGACAGGAAAATATATCAATGAGTTATTTTTAAATAACTCTTTGAATTAGTAAGTACAGATGAAGCTGAACTTACACAGAACATTAAGCTGTGACATGACAAAGCTTTGAAAATAACATAATAATAACGTGATAATTTGTTTAATGCTATTATTAATTTTGCATTGGCTAAAAGATAAGGTGTTCAGATACATATAAATCTACTTTTCAGTATAAAGAACATGTAAAAGCTTACAACTAACTTCTGATAAGACATTGGGTTAAATTCAGACAAATTTAAGACAAATTTATTTTAAATTTATTTTGAAACTGGGATGCAAACTCATAAGTAAAATATTAACTTGAATCTTTCCCTGGATTGTGATATAGAGTCCCTCAAGAAAATGTAGGAATTTACTATGTTATGGAAGCTAGAAATGACACCTGCAGTGAGATGATAGGAAGCAGACATGTTAGGCAAGGGAAATGCCATTTCTTGATTCATGCTGAATTCCTAATTCCATCTAGTGTAATGTATGGACTGTCATGTTGTGATGATTAAATTAAAAGTGCGTTACTAGTTAAATAATATATATTTAAAACATTCTGTAAAATTAGTTCATATCTAATGGTTCTCGTAGCCTAAGGAAAAATCCTAGGAAGGAAATAAGGAATCTTCTCAAGAAAAGAGAGAGTGCTCTGCTCTTAGTCCTCAGCTGGTGTAAATCAGTGTCCTCCAATGACTTCACTGTTTGGGGATTTGTCACATTAAGTATTTGTCTTTGCTTGTGGTACACCTGAAGTGAAAAGAAGGCAATTGTTTATCTCTAAGCTTTTTATCTTGTGAACAGTGTGTGCTGGAGCATGTCTGTGTGCATGCACAGATTCAAAGTTATCACTGGAAAAAATGAAACTACCATTTAACCAGAGATTTTTATAAAATGTTAATGTCTCCCTGCCCCCACCCCCCTCCCCCCCCAAAAAAACCCTACAACCCAGCAACCACCACTAAGTGTTTTTAAAGCCCCCTGATAGAAGATCAATTGAAAGATCAATTGGAAGTTTTCAGCTCCCAGTGCCCAGCAGCAGCTGACTTGGTCTCCCCAGAGAGAGAGCTCCAGTGGAAACAATTGAAGGAACCTGGCTCAGCTCAGCCAGCAGACTGGAGTAACAGTGGGCTGGCATTAGTATGCTTCACTAAGGGGTGAAACACTTCTGCAATTTCTTTGCCAACTGTGTATGTCTTTTTTTTTTTTTTCTATACAGACTTCTCCTCATTATTGTCCTAGAATGAAATAGCTTTTCTGTGAAAATCAAATGTCGACACTACTTCTAAGTGTTAGCTGTACCACCCTTGCATTTTCAGTGGTGAAAACTGGTTGTTACATCTACAGCTTAACTCTTCAAAATCCTCAGCTTATTGAAAGAAAAGGGATCAATTTTGAAAGTGTTCTCCAAATGGGGGGGGGGGAAAAAAGGGGAAAAAAAAAAAAGAAGAAAAAAACCCCACAACAACTGAGAGGAAAGTATTAAATGACAAAGTATTCAGCTCTGCAAAGTTGTTTGGAGGGGAGAGCTGCTGCCTTGATTCTGGGCCGACACAATTCAGAGAGCTTTTAGAGAAATCAAAGCACACCTTTGGCAATCAGAGTGTATGATTTCTGCACAGAAGTGTTGCAGTGTAAAAGTCTGGGTGATGGACCTTGTGCCTGTTTTGCCAGTCCACCTTGAGGGTTCTGAGCTGTCCTTTATGCATCACTGTCCTGTTTCTCCAAACTTAGCCGCAGAAGCCATTAATTTCCAAAGAGCTGGAAGATTCACTATGTTCCTGGAGACCCAGGTATAAACTATTTCTGCATTTTGCAGACCCTGATGCTAATAAATTTTTAGCTTTCCAGGAAGGCAGATTTCTAAATTCTCATCCAAAGTCTCCCTGCATTTTTGAGTTTTACCAAAGGTAGTATCTCAAAATGAAATTCAGTGAAGCAATGGCTTTATTTTGCCCAGTCTCATTTAGAAACTGTGTGGACCATAAGGTATGCAGTCTGTCAAGTACCTGTCTCTCAGAAGAGAATAAACTGCAGCTTCCATGAAGCACTTTGGCAGTTCAAGGAAAGATTAATGTTGAACTGTCCTGAGACAAGATATTTTAATTGTATTTAGCAAACTAAATTAGTTCTGCATGGATCAATCCAACCTAAGCTAATCTGTTTCATTTTCATTTTGCATGTCAGAAATTGAAACATGACAGAAAAATTTTCATTCTTCCAAATTTGTTTTCTATTAAGTCAAAGTCTTAGCCCCAAATTCTCTATAAAATTCTCAACTGACATGTAATATTTACTTTTTCCTGCTCATGGCTGAAAGCCAACTTCCTTCAAGGTTAGTGTTTGCAAAATCCTTTTGCTGGATGGGAGATGTGCAAAGATCAAAGCTGTCCCTGAACTGACTGGTTTCATCAGGGAAAGGTGCCCCTCCAGCTCATGAAAACACACACTCTAAAACTGCGCAAACATCTCAGAATAAATATTGTATAATGATTTCTCTCAAAGGGGCAGGTTTGGGGCTTAGCCATACTGCCATGAACATGGATAACTTTAGTCAGCTTGGACAGTGGGTTAATCGTGCTTGCTTTTGTCTGCAGTAAAATGAGCTGTTTTGAACAATCACGAGCCATCAAATTCAACAGCAGGAAGGAGAGAGAGAGAGGGCATTGCTGAGTCGATTCACAAGCACCAGTAGCTGCTGCTTGCTGGTGAGAGCCATTCCAGACCTTATGGTTGTAATTGGCACTCTAAGATGCATTTGCTTTTTATGTTTCCAAGTGAGCCATTCAGCTAACGTTAATTTCATTCAATGGCAATAAAGGTGAAATCGAGCTAAAAATAATTCTCTTCCTTTGCATCAAGATATGATCCCTAAGTAAACAGGCTTTAATTAATGACAGAGAGTATCCTGTCAGCTAGCAACACTACCTTCCTCTGTGGAGCTACACTAAATTCATGGAGCTTTTAAAATTACTCCTCAGACATAGCATCACTGGTTCTTTCTCATCCTACCATCTGACACCTTTCTCTGCAGTGAGACACAATGATTTTGAGAAATATGATAAAAAAAAACCAACAAGCACATAAGCAGCAGTACTGAGTCTACTGCACAGTTAGAAAGGAGAAAATATACTTCAGTTTGCTCTGTGGAAGTTGCTACAGTGGTGACATTTCTATTTATTTTTTTTTTTAATCACTTTTTTTTGCATCCCTGCACTAAGAGGTGCAAAGATGGCATGCTTACCGTCTTTGGCTTTGTCTAGGAGTTATTCTGACCAGAACTCAGGAAATAACATTGTTTTGATGACTATAGATTAGGCAAAACAGTGCTGTACTTTTCATCAGCTGTGGGTTGTCTCTGTCTCACCTTGGTGCTGCAAGGACTGGAGATACATGAGAAGGGTCATCATAGCCTTCAGAAGTGTTTGGCAGAACTTGATCCTGGTAGAAGCTATCCCACTTCCTAACCTCTCCCTCTTCAGTGTTCCTACAAGCTGAGCAGTGCAGACAATGGTGTTTATTATAATTTTCTCACCACATACACCTATTTCAAATTAGCTCTTTGAGCTGGTAATATTTCTAAGGTGGTGCTTGGCTGGCTGATATAGCACTGCTTAGTGTATGCAACTTGCCTAGCAAAATGTTGCTGAAAGGATCCTATCTGTCCACACTGAAGGAACCAAGCCATGTAAGCTACCCTCTGCCATAGAGAACCCATGTTACACAAGGGAAAGGGCTTTGGGAAGTACTGCATCCCTGGTGACTTCAATACCTCCCCTCGGTTATCTCGTTAAGGACATCTCAATGACAACCTGTGTGCGTTACCCACTGGTAAGATTGATCTTTAGTCTGTGTCAGAAAGATGCTTAATGATCATTCAGATTAATTTCCAAATGTCCTTGTGATATCTCTCCCAGGAGGAAGACAAACAGTGGGTTTTCTGTTTTGCTGGTAGATCAAGTCAGTGAAGAAATGTTTGCTGGCAGTTGCGACCTCACTGATGCTGTTGACCAAATGGAAGGACATCTATTTCTGATGACTTGCTCGAGCAGGTGTTGGCACTTCTTCCTCAGCACAGAGCAAGAGAGGCATTAGTGGTAAGTGGAGCTTAAGCCTTTATGCACTGAGGAATTGCTTACTGAGAAATACAATTGGAAGGAGATAGAATTTCAATTAGAGAGAGAATAAGGAAAATCAAATACCTATTTGACAGGGAGGGTGCTGTGGGATGGTATGATGAGCAGCTTTTTAGTGGCCACGCTAGCACAAGCAGTAGCCCTGCTGCTGCATTTTGCCCTGTGTTTCAAGTCTCTCCTCTCATCCCACAGCTACATGCTGGCACAGATGGTTTTTTGGATGGTGAAAGCAGTGAAGAAGGATTGAAATTAAACACTCTTGTTTATTTTCTTCCAGTTATTATTTTGTTTGCTGGATCAAGTTTCTCCAGCCTACATGACCACACAGACACAAGTGCAGCAGCAGGGACACAGAAGCCAGGACATGGCCAGGACTAAGCCATTGGAAAGGACAACTGGATGGGGCAGTGACTGGCCAGAGCAGATCTGCCACTAAATGCCAGACCACAGATTCAGTCCAGGTACTATCATATAAATGCTCTGTCTTTTGATTTAACATGCAAAAACCTGCAAGGTAGAAATTATGCCAATACACTAGCTGGATTTCTGGAAAGGAGCCTCTATTTTATTGTAAACAGCTTTGATCATATAGTCCCAGGACCATATACACATAACTTTGGCTCTCGTGTCTTTTTCCAGCAAAGAATCAACAAGGTTGCTGTGGATTTTAAAATAAAAAATACAACCTCATGGAAACTGGTTGCTTGTAAAAATGTTTTATGGTGGTTCTTGCATTGCTTGACTACGAAGAATAAAAAAAGAGATGGTGCTTGCCATGCTTGACTATTATGAGCAAGGAAGAGATGTATCTACCACACTCTTAATTGGGAAATTCTCAGGAGTTGCAGGCAGACCACTGATTTGATCCCCTCAGGCCCTCAAAGGAGCATCACCTCATCCCAAAGCTGCATTATGGCTGCTGGGCAAGGATCAGACCAGAGGACTGTGAGGAAAACCTCTGATCTCCTTATTCCTAGGCCAGGCTAGAAATCATGAACTGGGATTGACTAAACCAAAAACTAAATATTAAATGAAAGCAAAATCATCTCAGTTTGTACAGAAGGCTCTTTTGAAGGGGTCATTCACAGATGGCAGAGTCACCATGTGGCAAAATAAACCAGAATTGTGGCTGTAATATTAGAGATACAATTGAGATTTGGCCTACTTGTTGCACATTTCATTTTATAGGCAGAAGTTATGGGTTTATGTACTGGAACTCTCTTTATAACAGCTTATCAAAAGTGCTTCACATGAACATATGTTTTCCCATGGTTGTGTTTTCCGAGCATGCTGAACGATTTAGTAATACCAGCTAATGATGCAAAATGGGTTTCGATAGCAATTTTAGTGGCTAAATGAATCATACTTAGATAAGGGAAATCTGAAACATTCCAATTTATGCAAAATTGCTAAATGACCTATCCAACATATCTCTGAGGAGAAGTTAACACAGGGTGGAACATGGAGCTGGAAAACTACAGCAATGTTTTCTCCTTTACAAATGAATGGAATTTTAAAGAGAATTTTAACATGCAATACCAACTATTTTCTTTTTGCTTGTTATCTTTTAAAAGATTCATATAAGTCTTTGGAGATGAATTGTTTTCTTCATTTTTACATGTAATCTGCTGAAATACAGTGTTATTGTAATTTGTTTTTTTCTTTTTTTTTTTTTCCCCTGTATTTCTGTGTCTTTTTCTCCTTTTTCCTCACTAGATATTAATATAGAGAGGAAAACAGAAAAATGCAAGTGATGTGACTAGGGAAACAAATGTTATAGTGCATTTTTTACCTTTTTTTTTTTTTTTTATACCCTTATCAAGTGAGATTATTTCCTCCAAAAAGAGTTTTTCAAATCTGCTTAGAAAATATCAGAAGATTCCTTACACAGATTTGGACATGCCAGAATTGATTAACAAATACATTCATATTTGTGCAACTAAAATCAAATTTGCATAAAACCTACAGGAAAGAAAAATTGAAATAGTTAAGCTCCATGCCGCAATTTATATCAGAAAAATATTTGAACTATCCATCTGCTTTGTATTTTTCTCAGGTCCCTATCCAAAAGAGGTGATCTACTTGCTTGTTTGGGAAAAAAAAAAAAAAAGGAAGGGACAGTAAAGTAATGGAAAATCTTGTTGACATAATACAAGGCAAGCTGTCTGGAAAAGTAAGTATTACTCTTGAGACAACTAATCACTAAAGATGTTCATGGTATGTGAATTTCACTCAGTCTTCCAGTACTGGTAGATTGTATTTCTAAAATGGTGTCTGAAAAAGTGCTTTGTTAAGGAAGCATATACTATTTACTGCAGCACTGGGTAGAATTTTCCGTTGCAAAACACTTCTTAACTTTTAAATAAATTTTATCCCTGGTGACAAGTTAATAGATATCACACTAGGCTATTTGTTATGAATTGATTTATGTTGGTAGTAGAAATGTCTTATACTGTGAGAAAATTGGGAGTGGGATGTGGAGGAGGAAGTAGAGGAAAAATGAATTTTATAGTGATTTTAATTAGAAAAATATTACAGCACCAGGGTCATACACAGGGAGTGAAGCACTGTTTTACTTTATAGCAGAAAGATTGATAGATTCTGCCTAGGATCTGTGGCAAAAGCCCATTGTAAATTGCCATAAACAGCAAATAAAAATTACAGCCTGAAACAATTTTTTTTGTGCAACTGGTCTGCACAATCAAGATTTTTTCTTTCTTAGGATATTTCATATACTCCTATCCTAGGAATCTCCATATTTTCAAAACAATCTCGGTTGAGGCATGAAACAATTATCAGTAGAATACAGGACTTAAAGTTAGTATGTGAGTTTAAGTAATCCTCAGTGCACATAATAAGAAACATATCTAAAGTGGATATTGACCTATTTTAATTATTTCTGGGTTTCTCAGACACTGAAGAATGAAATTTAGGACCAGCAGCACCTAGTCTGTGTTGCCTCAATAGTTTGGAAGCATACTCAGTGATTCCATTCAAGTGTAAAGGAACATTATAGAATGGCATGATAACTGATAGAAGATTACAGACTCTGATTAAATTACTGCAAGCCAAAAGCAGTGAAAATAATGCAAGAAATTAATTTACAGAGAAAAAAAAACAGGTTTGAAATGTTCTCAAGCAACACTAATTTAAGCTTTTCATTGCTTTGAAGAAATTGTGTTACATGAAACTGAGAACACATTTCAAAGGCCTTCAAAGACCTATAGAGGCTAAAATTATTCTCAAACCACAGCCCTATCTCTCTTTTCTTTTGGTATTAATAAGAAGCATGGTGAAAAGGTGGAGCTGTACATCAGGATAAGGTGCATATACCTATTGTGTCTGGGAAGTAAAAAAACATCTCCTAGAAATCTCGGAGCCCTAGACCTAGGCATGTCAAGTCATACTGTTAAATACTAAATCTGACAGCCAGATAGCAAACAAATGGCAGCAAGTAGCTCCATGAGAGGAAAATTAAGGAAATTAATTATTTTCGATAGCTTCAAATATTTAATTCTTTTTTTTCTTTTCTAAAGGCTGCAACTTGCATTGTTTTAACCATGACATACTCAGGCCAGATTCTTGTTTCCTTTGGTGTACATCCATGTGACATGCCACAGCATGTCACACTCACTGCTTTACCCTCTACTTTGCCTCTAAGAGAAGGGCATTAGAAATAGGAGATAATTTAGATGATCATATTCTAAGGTAGTGGATACCTTAAGCACACTATAGATGGAATGTAACCAGTATAAATTCATTTAATCAGTCTAATACGTTTAAATACCTAATTTCACGTGGATAATTGTAACTAACTACATCAGTGGAAAGCAGACATGGTATATTACACCCAAATAAGTTACCTGACTGCTTCCAGCAGTTGCAGACTGACTCCCACCTTGGAGCCTGTTTTTTGGTTCCCAGATGCTTTTTATTTTTCAAGTCTTGTACAGGTTAAATATTCATTGTGTGAAAAGAATCCCTTCTTGAACTTGTTAAATTCAATGTTATCACATTCCTGTGTTTTCTTTCTCATGTTATTATTTTAATACTTGAAACAGAAGCTCACAAAACAGGTTATTGCAATGGTTCTGTATCAGAATGATTCCAGAGAAAAAGGGCACCTTTGAATGTCAGAACAGAAACTGAGAGTAGATTTCAATGTAAATTTAATGAATAGCTCAGAAATCAGGAATTAAATGTGTTTCTTAAGAAACAGATTTACAATGTCATTAATAGCTAACTGTACTGTGTTTATACTATTTTTTAAAGCAATTTGTTTTATTTAAATATTTTTTAAGTCTCAAAGAAGCAGCTGCCTAAAAAGACTTACATTTTGTTTGAAAATAATTCCTGGGCATAGGAAATATTTGAAAAAAAAAATAGAAGATTGCATGCCACCCCCCATTTATTTTTCCCACTCTGAAATTATACAAATGGCATTACAACATTTCAGAGTGTTTTTTATAAATAATTTTCACTTTACATCGAATATTTGCACATTAATAACTTGGGGATTTTGTCATTTTCAGTGTACTCTTCTTTTATGAACACCGTGTGATTATTCATAATGAGCAGCCGGTGTCTTTGAAAGTACTGTAGACTGTGCAAGAAAGATAAAAAAATATAAATTATTTTCGTAGTGACTGCAAATGAAAGACCTCATTAATCAACTAGATTCCATTTAAACATTAGCATTAGAAACTTCAGTATGTCATCATTATATGTTTAACCCCTTAAAGCTGTGCTCCTCAAAGTCACCCAATGGAACCTTTGAGATAGAATACACGTAGAATACCTGCCCCAAGTTAATGAAATGTGTGCTCCAGACCAAGAGTGGAGCTGAAGTCTCCTCCTGGATGCATTCTCAGACCTCTGGCTGTGTTTATTAAAAGCACTATTTGAGCACTGCTGGGAGAAACAGCTCCCTTTCCAAAACATTAGGATGGGTTAAGAAGCTACTGATTCCCTAGAAAAGGTTATTTAAGAAGCTAATGTTGATAGATTTTTGTATTAGAAAGGTAGCCTGGTAATTTCTCTCTGTGTGTGCATGTGTGTATTAGCATCCCATTTTATAACTATTTGAAGTATTATAGAAATGTACCACTTTTCACTGAGGAAGCTATAGAAGTATCTGCTGCAACCCATGGTTAAAACAGACGTTTGGCATATATTAGCCATTCAGCACCTGTTAATTCTGAAATGTGTATTTTGGGACCATAAGCAAAAGATAAAACAGCCTGAAACTGTGTATCTTTCAAGTCAGTTTAATCACAAGATATGAACATAAACCACAAAGTTTTCTAACTTCCAAATTATTACAGGGTGTCAACAGAGACATTGCTTGACTTATTCATTATTTCTGTAAAATACAGCAATCCTACTGGAGTCATAAAAACCAAAACAAACTAAAAACTTTAAAATGTCTACATTTGTCTCTGTTGTGTTGCACCTGTAGATGTTATATTCAACTGCTTTTTCTTGAACACTGCCAAGCCCCACTGGATTCAAGGTTGGATTTTGCCAGCCATTGCATCCAACAAGAGACAGTTACCAAAGGCTCGGAAGTCGTCAAACTGAGCTCATAATTTCATTTATTGATCGCTTAGAGCACCTAAAGAATAGGTGGGAGCTGGGACAAACACTGTCCTCACACCTTCCCCAGAGGAGTACACTTACAGGCATCACCCACGCAGTGTCACTTCCTCCTCTTCAATAGCTTCCCACATTATGAGACAACAGAAGTGTCCATGCGGACAGGCAACTTGTGCTTGATTTATTGTTGTTGATGCTGACACAAGTAATAAATTCAAAGGAAGATGAAAATTGCCTAGCAAGAATGATTCAAATAACACCTGCCTTCCTGGGCAAAGGAACACTTGCTTCTCCTCCACTGACAACATACTCATTGACCTTTACAGGAACGATGGAAACTGCACACATGCCAATATTTAGGAAATTAATGCCTTTTTATATCTTGTCTCGAAACAAACATAAAGGAAAGAGCACGATCTGTACCCTGGCACTTACTTTTTATATGGTAAAAAATATGAAGATTAACTCTTCTTCCAACAAAGGATAGAAATCCTACTTACTAAATAGAAATTTAAAGTTGTATTAGAATGATGTAGAAGGTGTATCAACAGCGAAATGTTGATGAATCAAATTATATCCTGAATAAATGTTTTTTGCAACAACCAGCAATCTCGGAGAAATGCCAATGAAACTTTCTGTCCACAGACTAAGTGCAAGTTGCATTTTTCCCAAGTGAATGAAATTAATATTTGAATTTGAAAAGCAATTTGCATCTTGAAAAGACTATACCTCATTGGGCACAGTTGATAGTAACATTCTGCCTATTTGCACGTTTTCTGAGTTTCAAGACAGGAAATAGTTTTTGGAAATGTGGCATGTCTTTTCTTGTGTCTCTATAGCTGGACATAGTCCTGTATAAAAACATAGACAAACATCCTTTTACACTCAACTGTAGAGACAGTAGTATCTCCAGAGATTCAAAACTTGAGGAGACCTTGACCAATCTTCCTTTGCTGGTCCCCTTTTAAATGTGAGGCTGGAACAGAAGACCTCTGGAGATCCCTCCTAGCTACTTTGTCCTGTGAGTCCCTGAAACTCTTTGTGCTTCCTTACCAGTTCATGCACAGATTAAATTAAGAAACATTTAATTTCTGAAGGAGTTAAAAGGCTAAAAGATGATACAAAGGAGGGGTGAGGGGAGAAGTCAAAGATTTGTTAGGATTAGGACTGTCAATATTTTTAGTACCTCTCTACCCATTTTTATAACTAGGACCAAGGTCTGGAACAGAGTATCCTCCCTCTGAGAGAGGGAGGAACAGTGTCAGTTAAAAAGGTTTTTATTTACCCTTTTAGGATTTAAGTCAGCACAGCTATAGTCATGTACAGCGTTTAAGCAATTAGCACCGAGTCTTTGAAAATAAATGGCAGTATGTTGGCTCAAGATAGAAACTCTGGCATAGACACATTCAGGTATGGGTGATACTAAACAAAAGTCAAGTAATTTTTTATTATTTTATTATAAGACAGTATGAGGGAAATGTCTGTAGCTGGGTTCCTATCCCTTCCAGACGTGAGAGCCTGAGATGGTAGAAAGGGCTGACAATCTCTCCAGTCCCAGTAGGGTTGGAGTTGAATGGCTCTTTGCACAGCTACAGCTGCACACCAGGCACATGTTTTTCTCCATTTAGCACTTGGGACTGACCAAACCTGGAGTCTGAGGAACTGCTCAGTGGATGTGTATAAAAGTTCTTATTTATCATAATTTGCACTGCACTGTTTGGTCAACTTCCATTATAGCTGTCTTCTCTGATGATAGATAGCCCATAACATTTGAGTAACCCAATATTCCTTCCCAAATTAAGTAAAAGAGGAGAAGAGCTTAAAATATTTATAATGAAAGCCTGCATATCAAGTTATAGATAACCTCAGTTCTGAGATGAAGTCAGATATCCTCATTTTTCTTGAGTAATTCTGGACATTTTGTTATATGTTTGACATAGGTCATAGCCCATGGGTTTCTGAGCAGGAGGTTGATAACACTGTAAGTTGTGACTGTGGGACTGAGAGATAGGAAAATCCTCTAGAGTGTGAGTAATAGACAGAAATGTTTTCTACAATGACCAAATATTATTTTTCATCAGCTCTCCAAAAAAGTTTCAACCTGCCCTAATTTTCTCCATTGAATCTAATAGAACTGGATTAAACTACAGGGGAGATGAGAACATAAATTTGATTCCTTTCATTCCATGTAATATTAGGGTTTGTATTCTTTCAAGCTGTAATAACCTCTAGACTTCAGCAAAATTGAAAACCTTTAAATAGCCTTTCACAACCTTTCAGTGTAGTAATGAAGTTTTAAGTGCTCACTGGGGATTTTCAGTTCAGAAAAATCTAAGCAGCAGTAGATATTAAAATCTAATGTTTACTTCAACTCTTTTACAGCCTAATGGGTTTTTCTGACAGTGTAATTTTTAAAAGGTTGGGTTTCATATATTAATATAGTACACTCACTGTGGAAATCTTTCTTATTTAAGGACTCTGGTGGGAGCCTTGTACTTTGTTGGGGCACCTGAAAAGCCAGCTAGAACAGGGAGAAGAAAAACTTGCTAAGACCCAACTAGAACAACAAGCAGGTTAAAGGAAAAAAAAAAAAAAAAAAAAAAAAAAAGCCTCATGATTTAAACACCACAGGAGGCAAAAAACAAATTAAGGATGTAGATTCCCAGTGTGCACATAATTACAAGTATGTGAGTCATTGGAGTCAGCACGGTTGCTCATCTACCTAAAGAGCTACAGAGCTCTGGCTGCACTCAACTTTGGGAGCAGCTAAACGGATTCTATTTATTTATTTATTAAGCTCTTGCTCAAGGGGGTAGCAGTGGGGAGAGAAAATTGCAGGGTGAATTTACACTGATTAAAGAAACACAGTCTGTGTACACAGGCGTTTCTATGGCACAGTGTGGGACTGGAAGGATTCTGGTTTTGTGTGCTGCTAAATTAGTTGAGAACATTTCATTGAGACAATAGCAGTTCCAGGGGGATGTTTTTCTTCATTGTATCACTCTATATACATTGTTTTATACACATATATTTTTACTATGCATACAAACAGTTATTAGTATTCAGTGGGAACATAGAGTGATGTGACTGGGAATTCTGCTTCCTTTTATAATAATGCATTCAAATGGCACATATCTCTTTTGCTACTAGTTTTTCATCTTCTTCTTAAATCATAAAACTAGAAGGAAATACAGAAATAAGGATATAAGAAAGTAATCTAAAATTCTTGTATCTGGCATATGAAAGTCCAGTGCTTCCAAAACGATAAATTACAGTATCTTTTCATTAAGAAAATAGACATGTAGGAGCACAAGGATTTGCTTATGAATATCTCTTTACGTACATAAGCACATGCAAATGAAAAGAAACAGGTCCCAACATAGACATACATGTAGTGGCAAAGCATACCATAGCTGTTTTCTAATTTCTAGCTAATTTTGACTCATCAGTGTGTGCTTTACTATAAGAGCATGTTTATCTCTATTTGTTAAACAAAATGCTGTCAGGCTAACTACCTGTGCAGTGCCCCAAGTCACCTACTAAAAACACTGTTAAAGGTCTTTGTTTACCCATTCAGGGCAGTGCTGGCTTCTCAAGGAAAAGAGATTTCTGACTTGTGTATGATGCTCTGCTGTTGCTCTCAGCCTGTACTCCATGGAGAAGTGTGAGAAGAGTCTCACAGATCAGTGGTTGAAAGTAAAAGCTAAAAACTGTTATTGAAGAACAGGGATGCTTGTGCTCAGCAACTTGCTCTTCCAGTTCCTGGCAGACATATTTCAACTGTTCAGCACTCCTTGCTCAACAGCAGTAAGGTGTTAACACCTCAGAGGATGTCAATTGTCAAGCAGTGCAAAATGGCACAAATCTTCAATCTTCAGGAATTGAAAAAAGACTAGAGGCTTTAGGTAAAGTGAAGAACTAAGAAGACAGAGAAGTGGTCACAATATGAGAAAAAAAAAAGATGAGGGAGGGAGAGAGAGGGTGAGAGAGAAAATATATAGTGAAAGATGTCTGAGAGAACACTGCTGGTTCAGAAAATGCAGTCATATGAACATTACAGTGAAAGATACTTCATTAGAAAATCTAATGTGGGATTTCCCATTTCATGTGTCATGGGATGCTCAGGTTTAAATACTTTTGTTTACTGAGACATTTCCAAGGAGTCATTTGACACCCTTTCATAGGCATGGCTGGGGCTTCTGCTTCTTTGATTGACAAAAAGCTATAGTCAGCTTTCCTCCTTGTCTGCAGACATCTGCATATTCTGCACATGTGAATGCAACTTTCTGCATCACATATGATACAGAAGTGCAGTGCCAGTGGAGAAAGTTACTTGTATCTATCTTTGAAGGCAAAAGTCCCATTCACTTTAGTTTCCCATGGGTATATTAAAATCAGTCTTGGGCAGATAGGATGTCATTTTGTCTCCCACCCTCCCTCCCCAAAAGTGAAAGGGAATAAGGGAGAGAGACTTAGAGAATAAAAAAGAACAGCTTTAATGACAATGAAATAGTAATCATAAAATGGTATATATACCAATATGTACAAAAATAATATCACACCCAAACCCCTGAGATGGCAATTACATCACCATCACCTCTGATGCTGTGAGCAAGCAGCAGGAACACAGCAGCAGTGGTACACAAGATCCAGCAGTGGCCTTGGTCTGCACACCAATTCATGGTACTAACTCTAAACACAGGGTGTTATCACTGCTAGGAGGAGACACTGCCTGTGGAAACAGGCTGCTAACTTCAGAAAATGAAGTTAGTTAGAATTGATCTGAAAAGTAAAATCACTGAACAGAAATAGCTCTGTTCACATTCAAACCAGGATATAGAAAAAGGAAGAAAACAAAAGATCAGGTGGAGGAGGAAATGCTGAGAGGGATGGAAAGCAGATTAGAAAGAGTAATTGAAACGTAGAAGAAAATTGGATTACCCACACCTCTTCTCACACAGTAACAGAAGGAAGCAGGGGAATGAACAAATGGTAACACATGCTCAGCTAGCTCCCTCACTCTGGTGTAACTCTGCTCATTTTGTAGGTATTTAGAAGATTTGGCAGTGGCTTTATCAGAGTAGGTATATGTGTCAGACCTACAGAGTGGACCAAATCCAGGTCTGCTACTAGAGTAGTCAAGGAGATGTCCTGGCTTTTCCTTAGAGTTAAGACATTGGTGTTTAGTCCACACTCTTGGGAGATTTGAGTGCCTCTGCCTTCTTCACTGGTCTGCAGTCTTGTGTCTTGATAAAATAAAGCATGAAATTCAGGCAGACCAAAACAAAAGCACCAGGCAGCACACTGGCAAATGAAAATACTTTTGATGAAAACAGGCTATTGGACTTCAGAAAGAATAATTTGAGATATTCACACACAGTGCTCCTTTGAAATTAGCTGTAACCACTAAAGAAAAACAGCAGGACATCACTGTAGACAGGTCACTATAAAGCTCTGCTTAATATGCAAATGTGAAGCAGTCAATTATGAAGCAATCCAGCCAAACTGGTTATCTAACAAACTGGATGCAGAATGCTACTGAAAACATTGCCAGTGACACGATTTGAAAAGACTCCTTTTTCCCTCCATCTCCTTGCTGTTCCTCAACTCAAGCAGCTCTGTCTTGGAAAGATATAAGACAAGAGAGAGGGGCTTCAGAAGACAAATTTCTGGCAGAGTTTAAGACAGAGCACAATTTTGGTTTGACCAGATGATTTTTCAAGGTCCCTTCCAGCCTGCACTATTCCATGATTCTATGATTTTGAAATGAGAAGAGACTGAAAAGCATCAGGACTATTATGTATGGAAGGGGGGGGTTCCCAGAAGAGGTAGTTTACTCCTGTGTTTTCTTTTGGTAAACAGTGTATGTGAGAAGACAGAGTAAAGATTAAAACAATGAACTTTTTTTTTTTCTAATATATATATATTCTAACCAGTATATCCAGTCATCACTTGTAGATTCTGGGAGCTGAAACAAAAAATATACATTTCTCTTGACAGAGATTAGCTCATACACCTTGCAGCTGTCTCTGATTCTAGTCATGTAAAAAGATAGACTGAAAAAAGAGTTCAAGATCTCCCAATCTGTCCTCTAACAGAGCTGGACCAACAAACCTGTGTCTTCATGCATGTTTGTCTATGATTGAGACCATAGCTTTTTATTGTTATTGTCTTTTTTGGTCTCACAAAATGATCCGTTGTACAACATTCCCATTTCTCTTTCCAGGTGTTCTCCAGTGGTGTACAGTTCTGTTCAGTTTCTTCAAAACTCAGCACAGCATTTTAGCTGGAGATTCTGCAGTGCTAAAGTATCGCTCTATTGCTGTTGACCTCTCATGACAGCATTTTTGAAACAACAGAGCTTTGATTATTCACATTAGTAAGGTGGTTTGCTTTTAAAGTTTTACACTCTGTCTGTCATGCAGATGGCTAATGGAAATATCAGAGAACAGCAGACTCAGGTGCAATGCAATGCTTAATATAGTCCTTTGATAATCAAACACTGTTTAAATGTTTAAGTACATTTAAATTATGTTTTTCCAGTAGCTATCCCCAGCCCGAAATAAATTCCCTGTGAACAGTTTTTCTTAGCTTTCTCCTGAGATGGTGTCAGAAGCCTTACTGAAGAGAAAGTGTGTGACATCTACTATAGCTTCTGTATCAACTATTCATTCTCCTGTCACAGGAAGAAATTAGATTGGTTTGATGTGATTGTTCCTGACAAATCAACTCAGACGGTTGCTTATCTCGTTTTCTTTTCAGGACTTATGAAAAGGTCTTTGTTTAATTGTTTATTCCTGTGCTTTTGGGGCAGGATTTGAAATTGGGCTGGTAATTCACTGGTTCCTCCTGTATAAATATCAGGTTGCTGTTGGCCCTTCCCAATTTTCTAATATCTCTCTCACCCATGAATCCTCAAACATAGTTGGTAATTATTCTGACATTGTTTCAGCAATATCTTCGAATATTATAATTGATCTAATTACTTCTTAACCTCTTATTTGGCTATATTAACCTGAATTATAACCCCACAGTCACTGGTATTTCAGGCTATCACATTGTGGCTGGCCTCTCTAGTAAAGACAGATGCCAAAAAAACAATAGGCTTTGGTCTTCTCATCACTATCTCTTGACAATTTTTCCTTTGCAATTTGTGTTCCAATATGTTTTTTTCATCTCCTAGTAATACTAATGTTCTGGAATAATTTCTAGTTATGCACCATGTCACTTCACAGTTGTACATCATTTCATGCTTTTTCAAGATGATCTCGATCATCTTCTGCTATTTTTGTAAGCCTGTCTGTAAGCTGACGTAATTTTTGCCTCCTATATGTCTTCAAGTATTCCTGGTCAGTGAAAAGATTATTGTTTACTGCACTCTCTGTTAGTTTCTCCTTATTATAGTTTGCACTCATGTTCTTAGTACAGTCATGTAAAAAACCTGCCATTTCTCCTTGACTATTTTTTTCCCTTTCAGCTTAGTTCCTGGAGAGAAGAGCAATCCATTTTTTTGCAGTTATCACTATCTTGAAGTCCATTGGTTTCTGTTTTTCTGTTATTTCTCCATAATAATGCTCATTTGAGATGTTTTCTACATTCAGGTTTTCAAATGACTCATGACTCATCAATCAAATAAAAACCAGTTTGTTTCTGGAAGTTTCTCTGCCATCTGTATTGACTAGTTGTTGTCAGAGCACCTGAAGGAGAATGGGATTCTGTGTCCTGCTGTATCCAGTTTCCATTAGTTGCCTGTGTGGGTGAATTGCTCGGGCACCACCAAGTCCTTTCATTTAAATGATTCTCCTTATTGCTCATACAAGTCTTTTCCATCAGATTATCCTGTTTTGGTGACCTTTAATAGATTTTCCCACCACATCTATTTTCCTGTAATCATTACTTAAGAGATCGTAGTGACTCAAAATCTCACTGCATTCTGGGATCTCAGAGAAAAAAACCAACTCTCAATATTTGAAATATCAGTCCTTCCTTTTTCTTCTACCTATACTTGTTGAACAAGTTTCATATAATTTCATATGCTAGCTCTGAGAATGAGATTGGATGGAGCCTCAATAGACCAAATAAGCAATAGTTCTGATAATGTATGAAGACTTTAGTCTTTTCTTGTTTATTCCACATACTTTAGTATTGTTGTGCAGATGTCTAAGACAATAACTGAATCTCATCCATTATTATCTTCCCTGTTTTGAATAGGTCCACCACAAAATTTTATGGCATCACCAGATAATTTCTACTAATGTCTATCTGTGGTGGGTTATTAACTTTGTCACCTATTCCTTTCAGGCCCAAAGACAGCTCACATAGGCTTTACTGGCTGACGTGCAAAGATTGACCTCTGGTGGATTAGAGGGGCTACTGGTGTGACCCATTTGGGCTGTTCCTGCATCTCCTATATACCTACACACTTTGAAGCTCTGAGAGGGGTAGGTGAGACCCTACTTGGTACTTTCTGCTTCTGTATGAGGTGGAGTTTGATGGCTCCACAGGTGATCTATCTGTCAAAATCTCTCTACTTCATTTGTCTTGAAGTATAAACCTGGGAGTTTTAGATGTGTTTTATTCATAAGTACAGTCCAGGGAGTGTAGTGCAGCAAGTGGGAAGCCATGAGGAAATAACTTCCCTCCAGCTGCATTGGATGTCTGCCTGCATTACCCATTCACCAAATCAAAAGCGGTGGTTACTTATGGAAAAGCTTGTGAATAGCTGTGTAGAAATTGTAATGTGGTCTTAAGCTTGTGATCTACACTCAGAATTTTATTTTCCTTGTAATGTCTCTTTACTGTGGATATGTTTGAGAATTTTATTTTGGACAGCATATGCAGCCCAGGCAAGCACAGTGATTTACTCTAGACTACACTGTGTGTTGCTAAATTAGCTGTGACACCAGTGGTACAGCGTTCACCTTCTCACCCTCTGCACTTTTCAACCCAGCTATGACAGCGCAACAAGTGTGCATCCAGCACACTGTAAATCAGCATGCTTATTGTTTGAATTTTTGTGTCTTATGTCTTTGTTTTCAGAGGTATTTCAATTTCCACAAAATCACATCTCTGGTCAGTAATTTATCCTTCTTGGTCTTTAGGAGATGGTGCATATTAATTTCCAGGAGTGTAAAAAGAATACAAACCAAAAACAATTACTTGAAAAAATCAGAGAAAACACAGATTACTGTATTACTGCTGTGTCCCCAGGGGCTATCCCAGATGTGGCCAAGAAGTATTTGCCTTTGGGCTGCACAACTAGGATTGGGCTCCTCTTAGGATGCTTGGTCCTTCTCAGGCTACCAGAGAGCTTGGTGGGAGAGCAAAAAAGACATGGGGATGGAGGGGGAGGTTAGCCCTCACCCAGGTACCTTGTGTTGAGAGCCATTACCTCACCCTGATAAGGTTTCCTTGAGTCAGCAGAGAGAGGAGAAGAATTCAGGAATGTCTTTTCTCCCATTGACTTTTTCAACCAAGAAGCATTTTTCCTTTCTTCAATAGTTTTGAGGAGTTTTTCATTCTTTATTTTACTCAACCACCATCCCGCCCCCCCCAAAAAAAAAAAAAAAAGTTATGCTCTTTCTTTAAAATAATTTATATTTTTTGTATTGAGGGATAGTGAAAAACATATTTAAATGCAGGAGTTGGATGATATGAAACTGCTGCTAGTCCTGTTTTAACTTTATCTTCCTGCTGTTATAGATTTATTTTTTAAATTGTGTGTAAATGTATTTCACATGATACTGTGAAAGATCGAGTTAGTTAAGAACCACAAGAGCTGCTTTTGTATTACAGACTCAGTTTGGATATGTAAGAGGAAATTCCGGGGCTGAGGAGTGGCAGTAGGGGAGGCTGAATTACAGACAGTAAAAGTAAATGTTGCCAAATCCTATACATTTTAAATAACAACAACAAAAAAGGATCTTTTTAAGCTCTTTTCTTTTGGCAATGCATTGAACCATTCTGATGGACGAGACTACAAAGCCATGGGGAAATTCTTCAAAGGTCTGGCACAATCTGGAGCCTTGGTGTGCTTTGATGAATTTAATCGTATAGAGCTGAAGGTAATTGTAGTACTAGTTTCTTAGCAAAGTTGGTATTCAACAGAAGTGACAAGCTTGACAACTTCATTAACAGTACTGACATTAAACAACATTGACTGAAGCCTACCATTAAATGAAAATTTAAAAATACTATTTTAGTACATTTTAATCAAACTCACCTGGTTGTCTTTGCCAAATCTATCTTTGAGATTTTTTTTTTCTTTAATGGTTTCTTCATTCTCTACTGTAAATATAGCCAGAGAAAAATTGCTGTTGCAACCTTCTGAGCACAGCGACAGAGGGAGGTTTGTGAGGAGACATTGTATTTTGTTCATGATAGATTAGCGGCGAGATTTCTCTTCCGCACTGGTTTGCAACCTGCCACTCATAGTGCTTTGAAAGACAGGAGTTAACTTTCATCTACAGAACACTCACAGCCAGGGAGAGGGAGACTGCTTTAATTCTGCATTTATTACATTTCTGGGGAGGAGGGGGAACAACTAAACCCAAAATGCAATCCTGCAAAGAGGGATCTGCACTAAATGAGAGCTCTGGGTTTTAAGAAGGTAATTTCTAAAAATTGCACAAAGTGTAATTGAATGTCCATATAGGGAAATACTGCATAACTTATTTTCTTGCATAAACTGAGGTGGTCCTGTTGATCTTCTATAGCTCCTATATTTTTCTGATTTTTTTTTTCTTTTTAAATCACAGCTACTGGTAATCCTTGGTAGTAAGTATTGACTTAGGTTGTAACCATGCATTTAAATTTCTCCTTCTGAGGTAGCATTGAAACAGGCTTTAAAAAATAAGATATGCTTGCTGTGTTTTCTATTACTTTGTATTAAACCATTAGGGATACATAGCTATTTCTGGAAAATGCTATGGCTTTACCATTTTCATTCATTTAGCCCGTTATTATTTGATGCATAGGGAATTTTCAAATGCATCGGGCAATTTATTAGCTTAAGGGTATGATGGATTTTTTGTTTTATCACATTTAGTAGCATATTAAAACATCATTTTAAAGTTTAAAAACAATTGTACTGGTGTTTTCAACCAAGAGTATGTTGAAGAGCTTACTTTGCACATCCCTTCACTGCTCTTTGTAGCTGTTAAGCAAATGTTGACTCTTCAGACACTGAAACAGGTCTGAGCAGGTGCAGATGTAGGAAGATATGTCTGGACTCACCCCCCACTATGTTTATTATCAACAGTTTAGGTGGGATGGTGGAGAGGAGCTGTCAGATAGTCCAAAAGGAACAATGGTATAACAACTTTGCTAGGGTGGGGAAAAAAAATATAGGATCATTTCTCCCTTATCAGTGTTTTCTGCTCTGCCAGACTTAGATTTTCTTTCTAGATTACAGTACCATGAAGAGCAACTGTGTCTGCACTGGTTCTTTTTCAATAAAAAGGCAACATGCACCCATTTTTATATTAGAGTACAGCATACATCAAGGTAAATGCCTGAGTGAAATCTCTTTTGTCTTTGTGCACTTTTTTCCTTTACCCACTGACAAGAGATCCCTCAAGGCCAGCACTAAGCTCCTCTTCATTAGAACCCAGTTTTCAATTTAAAATTTAATTAGAATGGATGACTAGGATGCTTACCATTCGCTGTTATTTCTGCATGCACTAATCAACAACCAGAAGAATACTTCTTGTTTTTATTTCTAAGAACTAAGTTCCTTTTCTGTAAAATGTTTGTTAGTGGAGATTAAAAATTATTTTATCTGATCTGATAAAGAGTAATTTTTGAATGCTTACAAAGATATATTATTTTTTTATTCTTTTAATGTAAGGTCACCTCTAGGTGATAACATTCTAACATGGATTCTCACATTAACTTAAGGCTAGAGTACAGTTAAGGTTAGGGTTAAACTGTTAAACTGTGTGGTCATATGTGGTTTTTAGCGCTTTTTGGATCCATTATGATATTATTGGGTTACATTAATGTATTATCATATAGTAGATATAACAATATATACTTGATGAGATTTAACTGGAGGATTACACCTCTCCTGTGTTGATTTTACTTGTCTTTTTATCATGATTTTTGTTTGTTTTAGACAGCTTGAATTCTATATGTCTTCAAGCTGGAAAATAAACCATTAGGGGATCTAAATACTACCTGTGTACCATTTCTGGTTCTCATACTGCTGAAGAAATTTATTTCCAAAGAAATAAGTGCCATACAAATGGCAAAGGATTTTATGTAGCAGAAAGACAACATACTTGAAGAAGGAATTCCCAGAGGCTGCCATAGACAATGTAAACTGCTATGGGATGGCTTTGATAGAACCACCAAGATATTTGAATAGTCTAATATCATTTGAAGGCTTTTATAGCATATTTAGATCAGTGCCTGAAAATTCATCAGAGGCCAGGAGGTATCTTCTTCTTGTCCAGGTTGCTGGTCACTCCCAGCCACTGCTCATTATCACCTTAATTGCCTAGCAGTAAGACACTTGGGTCTGTGTCAGAGCCCAGACATCAGAGCTGTGAGTTGGGAAAGACTTTGGGGTTTGAGTCATTTTCATGACCTAAAAAAGAGCTCAGATCTAATGCAGTTCATAGTCTGTAGACTTCAATTGCAAAAAAAAAAAATTAAAAAAAAAATCATCTTTACATGTCTGGTTTCTTCCCTCAGTCCAATGTCATGGCATTGGTCTCATCTGCAGAAGGTTGGCTAAGCTGCTATCATCCACTCTTGAATCCAGAAATTCACAAAGTTATTCATTTCTTTGAAATGTCAAAAGAGATGAGATGAAAAACACTGGGAATTTTAGCATTAAAGTGAGTAGATCCAAAATTTTGCCTCATCATCTTTAATTGCTCTTCAAAAGATCTAATGTTGTCACTCATATGACTATTTGCACAAGAACATTCAGAATAGAGTTTTTTAAATTTTCTTAATATTTTTGAAGGTTTGAACTTGAAAATGGTCTTAATGACATATTGTAGGAAAGAATAAATGGCAGAAATGAGAAATAAATTATTGCCTTAGAATTCTGAAACCTAGCATCTAAGTGACTATAAGTTCAGTACTGGTGTGTTACTGGTGTGTTGTCTGAAACTGTGTGATGGGAGTATTTATAAGAATTTCAGACCATAGAGGAAGGTACCTATTATGCCACTGCATCAGGCCAGATATTACTTTATAATAGATCACACAATTCAAATAACTACAGTATTTCTCTCATTTCACAGAAAGATATTATGCTGCTTCTGTGTGCTTAAAGAAAGTACACTTTGACACAACATAATCACAAGAAAAGTAATACTCTAACAAGAAAATGAAATAGGACATTCTTATGCTGGTAGACAGCAAAAGAAGTGAACTCATCTTTTCTGCAAGTGCATTCCCCAAACTAGAGATAAAAACAGCAATTTAATTTCTGTAATAAATATTCTAAGAGAGAGAAATCCAACCTTTTGCTTTCTGACCCCAACAATATTTGTTATTCATAATAAAGTGCCTGGATTACTAGCCTCAGCTATTTTACCTTCTTTTCTTTAATATCTTCCTTTGTGTTCTGCTATTTGTTTTGTTTCATTTGTGGTTTGTTGTTGTTGGTTTTTTGTACAGTGTCTGAATAAATGACACAGTTTCAAGTGTGGAAATGGTAGTTATGAGGAAGCTGTAGAGAAATAAGTGATACAGCCTTACAGTGTATAACAATAGAATTACTTTGTCATTCTCCTTCTGGAGCTACCATAGGGTGCCATGGTGCCACTCACCCGGCTGCCCTGCTGGGATGTGAGGGTGACAGAGGCATTTCTTCAGGCCATGAAAACAGTGCACCTGGATGAATCTGGTTTTCTCCAGAGAGTCAGGAGAAATAGAGAACACATGGCAACTCTTTCATACTCACTTTGGCTAAACTAGTGCAAAGATGGTCAAGTTATGAAGGATTCTTGAAGAAGCTGGTGTCCATCGATGCAGTTTCAAAGAAGTCTCAGGATAATTAGTTTAAATACTGAAATTCCATTTTTTCTTGCAGGTTGTCTTGGTATAGGAGACTGTGGGGATGAAATCTCAGCTATTTATAGACTTTTTTTTCAAAACAATGAAGTATTAATACATTTATTTTATCTTTCAAAACTATTTATACTTAAAAATAACTCTTTATAGTACCCTGTGATTATACTTATGCAATGTACCTCTCACTATCTTTTATATCAAATGTGTTCAGTTTAGAAGACTGACTATTGAGCACATTAAGTACTAACTTCTTAAGATGGATCTGGACTTTTTCTGCTAGTTAAGATTTTATGCAGTACAAAGAGTGTGCTCAGGGCATGCTTGCAAGCACCTTTGTTAACAATGCAGAAGACAGAAGAGGATTTAGATCATCCTCCAAAGCTCTGCTTTAGCTCTGCAGTACTAGACTTGGTAAAAATGTTTAACATGCATGTAGTAAAGCAACTTGAAAACATTACAGCAGTCAAAAAAAGATTTGCCATTAATTTTGGAAGTGTTACGTGCTCTCCTGATAATTTAGCAATGCAGGCTGGCATGTGAATAATGAAAAGAACTACCCAAATTGGTTTACTTGACTGCAAGGATTTCAAAGCGTAGAATATCTGTAGTTTAAAATTATTTTTTCCCTTGGGTTACAATTCTATAAAGCATAAAATCTTAATTGGACAGCTGTTTTGTTTAGGACAATGTTTTTATCTTTAAGTGAACAATTCACACATTAGAATGTTATTTTCTTCATGGATATATTGCCGAATGTATATAAAAGTCTACTTTAAATATATTATTCCCTGACTATATTTTTGCATATTTTGCATGCAAGAAGCAGAAATTCTGAGTGGCCCAAAGATAATATTGTATTGGAATTGTTCAGCACTCTGGACATTTTAGATCTAACTGAAGACTAATTTTTCAAAGCTTTTGGTTATTTGTCATTAAATGTATCTGAGTTGCACTCAGGTAATGGGACCAATATGTTTACGGCATGTAAAAGACTCACTTGCATTTCAACAATGTATTTGAGTATGCCTGGTATTTATTTCAAGTATATAAATTTCCCAAATTGATTCCTGCACACTTGTATATATTTCATCCTGGTGAAAGGTTGCAATATTTTCCACAAAGAAACTACATCCCATATTTCATTTGCTCGTGCAGCTAGTGTTGAGAGAGGGATTTGGGGGATTTTTTAATTTTTTTTTTTAACTGAGGACTCAGGACAATGTTTTCTTACTTGTTTATTTGTTTAAAAGAAGAGTTAGGTCACTGTATTTAAGTGTACTGATCTGTTTCTTTGAAAGTGAGTAGAAAAACAATCTTCTAGTTAACTTGAACATTTGAAAGGATTTATTCTGAAAAGACAGATTCTTCTGTTGGAATTTTATATTTCCTTATCTTCAGCAGGGCCAGACTTTAAAGGCCTGAAAGCAGCTCCTATTGATTTTTTTGAAAGTCCCTAATCAAGTATCCAAGAAAGAAATTTGACCCTAAATAGGGATTTCTAGGGCAAGGGGGATTTGTCTGGGTAGTCTGCTTCTGAAGGAAGAAAGCTATATTCTTTCCTCTCTTGAAAGGCGGTTGATGAAAGAAACATAAGGAACAGCTTGGTAAAAGGAAAACAAAAAGGGTCTAAACTGCAGGTAGAAACAATATATCTTTTGATAAAGCTAATGTTGCTTTGTGTTAAAAGCAGAGTTCAGATTGCCGGGAGTTACAGTCTTTCTGCAATGATTTCCTACCTCACGCCATCAAAGGCTTGCACGCACAGTGTTGAATAAACTACCACTCGAAAAGAAAACCAGGGAAAAAAAAAAAATCCAAACCAACAAACCCTGGAGGTAAGAGATGATGAACAGGTGTTACACTGTGTTTTATAGAGAGCAGGATGCAGATCTTGAAGAGTGAGGTGGTAGGGTCAAAGACATGGTGGGGTCATTGGTTACAGACACCACAGTGCAGAATAACAGCACACCTTTGAAACTCTGGGCAAAAAGCACCCAAATCACCATTAACATAGAAAGTAAAATGTGTGTTTGGACTTGGATTTTTGTGCAGAACAAGGATGGACTGTACCCACCCAGTCCCAGCACAGAACAGTCTTGGGATTGGCCATAATGACCCAGGGGGCTGTGTCACCAAACCATCAGGCTGAGCCCTGTCTCCTACCTCTGGCCAGGACACCTTTTGGGGGTGACACCATGCCCTGGTGGGTGCCTTCCCTATGGAAAGAGGACAACCACTGCAGATGGCACCCGGGAGAGGAATGACATTCTGAAGGCAGCGGGAGTAAAATATGATACTGAACTGGAGGCTGCAGAGATGTACCTAAAGAGATTCCCCAGCCCCAACTAAGTACTTGTCTGTTTCTTTGAATAGTTGCTTCCTGATTGTTGGTTTGGATTTTTTTACCCCCTTCATTTTTTTTTTTTTTAAGCACATTCTTAACCAAGATAGTCTATGATGTAAAAATTAATAAAACAAAATCTCAAAGTAAAGTTTCTGTCTACTACCCCAGCTTCAATAACCTAATAGCTTCGTTTCAAGCAACTAATTTTGCCTATTATGGTTCTAAGGAATATGTTATATTTAGCATGCTCCTATTAAAAAAGGGGCTGTTTATCTATGCTCTTTTTAATACAGCATGGGGAAAGTGATTAAAAGTCAAAATAAAATGGAATATTTATTATTTTGCCCATCTGTTAGTTACATTTGTTTTTTGCATCCCTGGATAGAGTGGAAAATAAGTTTGCATTAATTAACTCAAACAATTCTCTGTTGTACTATCCAAACAGGATGTCTAATATTTGCAAACTATTTCAGCTCTCAAAATAGGCAAAGGGAAAAGATACAGGTATATTTGAATAGGTGTAGTGATAACTTTGTAGAGAATATCTTAATGGTGAGAGGGGTTGTGGTTTGGAGAATTTTTGTTTTGTTTTGGGGTTGTTGTTGGTTGTTGTTTGGTTTTTTTTTTTAATTTCCTGGTGTAATTGCCTTCAAATATACACATAAAAAAACCCTATAAAAATAATCACAGAACTTCATCCTTGCTATCTTCAGTTTAGTTGAAAACAATGAATTCCCTGGACTTTTTGCCCCTGCCCTGTGTGACAGCACTGTATCTTTGATGCTAGATTTCTAGCAGGTAACCTTGTTACTTTGATGAAATGTCTTTGAGAGGTGGGTTCACAGTAGAGAGTTCACTAGTCTTACTGTCATAAAGTGGGAATTTAACAACAACGAAAAAAAAACCAACCCAACAACAATGTAAGCTGCTTGGTCTTTTGGCTTAGGGGAGGTTTTGTTTCACTCCAAAGACTGTAGATTTCATGCATAACACAAATGTAAAATATTTTCCAAATAACTAGGTCTCTTTTCCTGACATTTTACTTTATTTAATTTTGTTTTATTTTACTTCTGTGACCAGAAGACTAGTACAGAGAGCAAGGCACATCACCACCTCTATACATGCCACTACCACTCTAGTTTAGAAGAAGAAAAGGACCCAGTAAGGCTCCTACTGGGATCTTACCAATCCCTGGTAGGATGCCAGGATGATCTGCTGGTGAGGGTTGAAAAATCTAAAAGTCAGGATAGTTCCATCATCTTCTGTAAAGAAACTCACCATTTCATTATGTGGCTTGTGTTAACTCACTGGCTTTTTCTTATAGCAATCAACTTTGTTAAATTGTGGAAAAGCAAAGCCTTGTGGAAAAGCAAATATTTCATCTAAGCTGAAGTGGTAAATAAATTTTTTAAAGGCAATTTTCTTCAGGTTTGCCATTATATTCAGGAGAGATTTATCAAACCCTTTTTTTTTGTTTCCATGTGTAATTTTAGAAACTCCAACTAGTGAAACATTTTTACAGCTAAATAAGTAGCTCAGTTTCACTGGAGAGTAGGCTATGGAGACTGCAAGCACTGACAGTTTTGCTGAGATAGTTTCATGGCCCTCTAGCAGAAAGTGATGAGCAAAGAAAACACCAACTCTTGATTAAAAAGAAATCCACCTATTTAACATTCTTGCTTTTAATATCAATTTAGCCTTCAAGTACCCAGTGTGAAAGCAGATGCAACATTGCGTGTCTTGCTGGTGTGCATTAAGCCCTTGAATGCTTTCATTTTAATTTGGAGCTGAAGTTTGACCTAATTTAGAGCTTTGCAGTCTTATAATTATAAATTGGATGTATTCCAAAGGCTAGTGTTGTATCAGATACACTTTTAAAATGAGTTCCGGATTTTTGCTTCTTGTCACTAAATGTGTCTTTGCAAGCCATGAGTGACGAGAGTAAAATCTGTCCCTGTCCTCATTGGAAATCTGAAAGTTAATTTCCAGACATAGGAAGTGTTGGTTCCCAGCAAAACAATCAGAGATGTCAGCTTGCCAAAATTAACTCATCATGCTGGTGGCAGAGGGCATTTTACTTGGAGGCCTCTATTTCATACTCACATTGCCTATTGTCTGATTGTTCTTGAGAGGAACTGGTGGAGAGAGAGTCAGAGAGCTGCCTCTCTCCAGCCTTGCTGCCAAAATGCCTTTTCTGACCATTACAGAGAAAACAACTGTATGAAACTTTTTCATTCTCAGTGTGTTAGCACATTCAATCGTGACATATCAACTGCTTTACAAAGAAAGCTTGAATGTTTAGGCTGTGTTTTTGCATTGCAGACAAGCTTCCTTTTTACCCGTGGATTCATAGATTTAGCTTTAAAAAATTCCTCTGTGCAGAGGGCTGAGTATTTCTGGGAGGTGGGGAGCAAATGCCCTCCCTCAAGAGCTCAGACCACCTCTTTTGTGTTGCTCTGAGGTGAGAAACACCCTTTGGTCTTTTCAGCCCCTGACACAAACATGAAGCAACACATTTGTTTAAAACCAGAAGCAAACCAAAGGCTGAGTGTTCCACTGCACTCCCTGATCTCCTCCTGGAGAGAAGAGTAGAGAGGAGATAAAACATAAATAGCAGGTATGAAACATGGTGCTGAACATGTGGCTGGAAGGTATGCCTATGGTGGCAGTACTATACAGTGACACAGAATATAAATAATAGCATATAATAAAATATTATTTAAATATATATCAATTTGCTTCATTTCCTTCCTCTTTATGCTATGCTTTAATATTATTATTAAAAAACTAGTATGATATGTTGTTAAAGACCAAAAAGGTGACATGGTTTTTCAGGATGATTTAAGATCATATACAGTAAAAATAATCTGAGAAGAATTAAGCTTTGGTTGGAGACAAGACTAATGTGCAATGTCAAAGGTGAAGTGCTGGTAGTGTAATGTATTATCTAATGGATTAACCCTTTAGAGGAGCTGTCCTAAACTTGGCTGAACTGGGAAGTGAGGTGGGTTAATCCAAACCTCAATAGCTTGAGGTTTTAATGCAGTTAAGAAGAGGTTTCAGCTGCTGCATTTTGGATCATCACTGGAGAAGTTTCTGTCCAATCAAAGCTGAGGTTTAGTAGCTGGACTGAGAGGCAGTAAGCTATTAAGCTGTTGTAGTTTGGTCTCATTCACTTGAGAGCCTATGTCTGTTGGTGCTGCTGTGTGTCAGTGGGAAACAAGTCACAAATGTGCTAGGTCCTGCATTTGCCAAGCCCTGAACTGGAAATTCCACTATATTTATACAAGCTCTAATCTCTGTATTTCAGAAATCACATCTCAGTGGAGTCTTTATCATACATGCTCAGTGTGTCTGATAGCACATTATGGTTGGCAATATGACCCTTTAAATCAAAATTATTTTAGGAGGCTATTTGTTTCTGGAAATGAAAAGTGATATATTCTAAATGGGTTTTTAAACTAGAGAAATAAAGAGCTTGGTGCTTCATTGCTGGATTTGGAAACTCTCCAAGGAAGATTTTTAAAGTTTCTATCTCGTTTACTGTGTGTTCTAACTCACATATCAGATAAAATGTTATGTTTTCTTACCTTAACTGTTACTGATGGAAAACATTTAACAAATAGACTAACACAGGAATTTACAAAAGATAATGTCCAGGAGGATATATAAGACAGTTTTATGAAGTTTATGAAGAGTGTAGCTCATCAAAGAAGAATCATTTCAATTTATTTATTCTTACCTTCAATTTGGATGTAAATTCACGAGGCTCACACCAAGTTTGATTTTTGTTCATTTTGTCTGATCTTTTTTTAAGGCTAGAGAATGAGAACAAAGACATTAATATCTCCAGTTCATGTTTTCCCTAGTTTATAATGATATACCAGGAGACTCATAAGGACTAGAAATAAATGTCTGCAGAACCACTCTGTGTTCTTTTTCTTCTTAGCAGGCAATTGTACAATCAGAGTTGACTTTTTACTTCCATATGTGTGTGAAAAAAAAAACTCTGTATAAAACATTTAAGATTCTGTTCTAAAATCAGTCAAGCATCTTCCCAACATGAAACCCCTAGTGCAGATTCACCTGATGTTGTAAATGATAAAGCAGGAGGAATTCCTCTCTCTTGTTACAGTTTGGGAAAAAGTTGTGAATATAGAATATGGTTTTAGCACCTTAATTCTGAAGGTGTAATCATACAGGAGCAGCAATTTCTCAAATCTAAGTTATTATTATTATTATTAATAATAAAGCTAATGGTTTTGGTTTGTTTTGCCATCTGAAAGTGAGATGTTAAAATTATAATGGAAAGGGGTTGTTTCTAATAATTGTAGCTGTGTGGTATTTATGAGACCTTCTAAAACTATTATGTACTGAGCCATGTGTTCAACAGCTATTAAAAAGTTTCTGGTGAGTGCCAACAACTACCACATAAACCTGCAGTCTAGAAAGTGGACTGGGTTTGCTCTATCCAGGCTGAAAAATGAACAAATCCAGGGTTGTTGGAAGAGGCACAGCATTATCCAAAGGGGTTTTGTTGCTTACAAGTCACCCTAACCTCGAATGCATGCATAACAAACTGTGGCTGATTAAGGAATCTCTTTGCTGAGAGTTTATTCCTTGTTTGTTACCATGAGAAGTTTGTGACTTTTGGGTTAAATACAGCCTTCTGAGTATCTGTTGTCAATTCTGTTTACAAACACGTCTGCTGATTGGTTTTAGTTGGTCCAGACTTGGAAAGGTGAATATTTTGGACCAGGGGCATTGCACTGAATTCTCAATTAAAGTAGCTAAAGGATATTTTTGACACAGCACTTCTTTACATCTGGATTTTTAAGGTGTGAACTTACAAGGAGACTCTATTGATGAACAGATTATAAAAGATATAATGGCTTTTGTTACCTAGTGGTCAAGCAAATCTCACAGCATACATCCTAGCAGGTTACTTACGTTGATTCTGTTTATGTCCTTGTGACCAGTTGTACTTTGTAGCTGCCTTTTTCTTCAACTTATAAACATGTGGGACACTTTAAGCTCATCCATCAGGTGTATTGACTCAATAGGCTCTCTGGTCATTTCTTCCAGCTGTATATGAAAAAGGGATGCACTGACCCCCCCTGAGATTCTTTGAACTGGGGAAGAGAAAGAATAGTCTAGTAGCAGGTTGGGCTTGAAAAATGAGAACTTTTTCTCAGTATTGTACTTTAGGTAAATCAGTTTGGACTACATTTCATCTAACTCTGATCTAATATTAAGATGTCTAAGTTTGAGCTGATGTCTTTGCACTGCCCTGGCAGGAGAGGTAGAGACAGGGATGTTTCCAGAGGGTTATTCAGCGGATGAGCCTGGGGTGACATCTAAGTTTAGCTACTCAAATTAGGGCAGACACACACTGTACTATTTTTCTCTGACTCATAGGATAATGGCACAGAGAGGCTGGGCTGTAAATGTATTTAGTACAGAGAGGTACTCAGGAAGCCTGCTGTTGGAGGCAATATCAATATCTCAAGTGGATATACAGATAGATTTTGCTAGGACATTCTCATACAGGAGAGCACTCCAGAGGTTCTGGGATTTTTTTGGGTGTTATTTTTAGGCTCTGGCTCTTCAAAGTATGAGTGAGGATTTAATTGTGCGGGAACTTGGGAGAATAAAGCTCCACTGGTAAAATAATTAGCATTACTTTAATTAATTTTGAGTAATTAATGTTACTTTAATGTTAAGTGAGAAAAATTTACTGCTCATATCCTGATTATGAATTAACCACTTTTGTGGGAACTGTAAAGAAATGTTCAAGATTTCATTAGGTACGTAAGTCTGAAGCTTCTGGTTTGCTGTGAACTAACTCATGTGGAAGTGAGGAAAATGAGGTGGTAACACCAAATTTGCACTGATCTGGCTCTTTATTATTCACATACCTAATCAATTTACATAGTTCCCACCCACAAAGAATGTACCTCTTAGAATAGGTGTTATTAGACTTATAATAACCAAAAGCAGATTGTAGTATTCACAGAAAGCTAGGGTTTTTATTTTGGATAAATAATAAACAGCAAGTGTAGCATTTGAAATTTCAGCTTGTATACATTGACGTAATTTTCATATCACCATTTTATTACCATTTTTTTATATCCCTCTGAAGCTGTGCCAAGAAAAACCTTTTTTTTTCTTCCTGTTTTTCATGGTAAGAAGCATAGTGCCTTGTATTGAACATGAGTATTCATAGCAGCAGATTTCCATTTCACAAGGCATTTCCAAGTATTTATAAAGAACCTTAATATGTTGTACTTTAAATTCTAAGGATGGCACTATCTAGTCTGGAGCACAGTTTAGTGGTTCTGGAAAATAAATGGATAGAAATAAATTAAAAGTTAACTGATTTTTATTTACTTTTCATGTTGCTAAAATTTTAAATGGCAGGTGTCACTTGGAATAGATCCTATTTTCCACATCCACAATTAAAATAATCAATAAAACATAGTCAATGTTTTATCTGCATGTAAAAAACTGAAATTCTGTCTCTCATCTGAAATGTGCAGCTCCTGATTCTTATGTGCTAAAGGTGCTGTTTTTCATGGTGAAAGTTAAGAAAATGTTTTCTGTATCCCCAGCTATTTGAGCCTGCTCCAAAGAGCTGCCTGGATCCAGCTTTTTCACACAGATGCAGGCAGTGATAGTCAGATGGCTCCGTAAGAGCTGCTGCTCATTTTTGGGTGCAGTTCTGGCCATGCTCAGTTGTGATTTTTCTGTACAACAGCACTGTCTTTTATCACCTATATCAATCCCTGAAGAAGTAAGAAGGGATAAGTGAGAGAGGGAGATGCACACTCAGGATTACATGGGAATAGCAGCCATTTCTGTACTATCTGTCTTAAAATGGAGACCAGTCAGGGTTTGCTCCTTCTACAGAGAGATAATTTTCTGCTTGAGATCCTGCAAATTAATTGCCAAGTGTCTCAGCTATCCCAGGAGAGGTAGTGGAAGGTGTATTGATAGTACCTGCAGATAGCCGGGAGAGATGAGCAGTTAATGGGATTCACCAAGTCACCTCCCCAATGGGGGAAAGCGCTTCTGGTCTTAACTTAAAAATCAAATTCACCTGTCAGAGAAGCTCTCTGGCTTTGCAGACAAAGTGTCTCTCTCCATGCCCAGAATTTCTAGGCTTGACTGCATGTTTTCTCCGCTAAGTGGAAGGACTTTTGGTCAAGATTTGTCCTTGTCACTGTAGTGCAAGGCCAAGCAAGAGTTTATCTTGGGATAGACAGCGGACACTGCCCTGACAGAGCTTCTTCCCAGCCTAGTTCTGGGGATGTGGTTTGGGAAGGGGTGGAAAAGTTCCCTGTGGTGATGGTCCTTGCTTTAAAATAGAGACTTAAATGAGTATGTGTTTCATGGCTACCTAAGCAATGTGCAATGCTGCAATCAGCTGCACTCAAGGAACCAATGGGCTTTCCACCAAGCACTGCTGCAGTGGATGGGAGCACTGCCTCTGTTCCTCATCAGTCCCAGAAATGTATCAATTAAAAGCTGGGAAACTACTGTCTCATAAAACTTCACTGCTGAGACTTGCACAGTGAATGAAGGAGCATCTCCCATTTTATCACACTGGTGCCTGTGAAATCTGCAGCTACTTAAGAATCAGGGTGATTTTGCATAGCCTTTGCCCCTTTAGGTTGTGCAAGTAATTCCCCACACTTATACATCTGGTACCACTTCATACTCAGTTGGGAAGGTTTAAAGAACAGTGGAAGAATCTGCATGCACAGGGCTGATAGCCAAGCAAGATGAGCTGCTACTATTTACAGGTTGTATTCAGAAGTACAGTGAAGAATACCTTGGGGAAGTTCAGCAGACCATGCAGCAAGGAGGTGTTGAATGTTCATGCATGTGCAGCTGGACAGACAAGCCCATGAAGTAGTGATTTGGGTGAAAACATAAGCATGCTATGGACATTCACAGATTTTACTCAGAAAAATATATATTAAAGCAATTTCACTGTCAACAACTAATTCAAGCAGAATGAAAACCTTAATCAATCAGGACTGTTTCTTGGATAACAAGAGGCTCTCCTCATCTTATTATTTTTACTAGTGTCCAGAAGAATGAGTGTCTGGGGCTGAGGGAAGTGGGTGATAGACACAAAACTGGATCAGCTGAACATACAGAGAGAAATATTGCAATTCAATTTTTCTTAATACATGGACACATATACCAAGTGCTATAATATTAGCCCCACAAATGAGTGCCTGTAAGGCTTAGTAAACACTGCACTTATCCACGTGTGTGGACACCCAATGTGTCTGATGAGATAAGAAATGTTACAAGCTCCCATCTACAAGTGAAAGTGAAGTCTTTCTCAGGTTTGAAATGTTTAATTCTATGAATTTTCAAATTGTCATTGCCTTTTCAAACCATTCTGCAGCAGCTGGGAAGGAAGAGCAAAACCACTCACCATCACCCAGTAAAGGCAGTTTTACATGAGATTTAGGATTGGTCATGCAGACCCAAGGGGCTCAGCTAATCACCTGGACCATGTAGTGAAATTACCTCTAAACTAGTTGAAGTTCACTCGTGGCTACTCTGCAGAGAAATGGATGGGTACAATTATTTCTTTGTGTGCAGCTGGGGCAGGGGGCAGCTGCCCTTGGCCCTGTGCTATGTTTTGTACCATGCCAACCATAATAGAGTCCCTGTGCTAGGTTCTCCAAATCCCCTAACAAGTCTTTTGTCTCTGCTTCTCATTGTGTTCCTTGCCTGCAATCCCAGCTCTTCCCAGTTTCTGCTTCCAGCTGGGGGACTCTGCACCTGACAGGCCTCAGTCAGAATGTTTCAATTAATAAAGCTAACAGCTGATTAACACTTTTTCCAGTTATGATGGGCAAAGATGTCAAGCAAAATAACTTCCAGACTCTGTGAAATGGTAATGGAAAGGGCAAAAATTTCCAAGAGGTACAAAAGGGGTTGGAGGGAAGGAGACTGACACAGGAGCTGTGAGGAATGGATCAGGACCATATATCTGGTATGACTTGCCTGGTGCCATGGCTGGGCTGTGCAAGGCATCCAAATGACACCTCTTTGTATCAGCCACTCAAGCAGCTGTTTTTGAGCTATGTGTATGTGGAGGAGGACATTTTAGATATCTTAGGAAAATTAATATATCCTAGAATTTTAAGATTGAGTCCCTGAAGAACCTTGCTAGCTTCTTCCCTAATCAACCTCTTTCACATGCATCTCTGAAAAGCCTTTTGTATTTGAATCTTCCCTGCCAATGGGCTAAGGATGAGGTTATGTACGTGTCTGGTAAATAAAAGCATGTTTGCTCTCATCAGAGAGCTTGGGCAGCAACTCTTCATAGAAAATTACCTACTTGATACATAGAGGGAAAACAGTGGGAAGGAGCTGGGCTTAATCTCATCTTTTGTCAAACAAAGCAAGCATATGTAACTATAACTAATTACAGAAAGAGGACCCTAATACTTGCCTAATTTGGGAAAGAAGTATCTTGGAAAAAAAAGGGAAACTAACTGGCATGAATCTAGACAATGAAAATAGGTCTATACTAATGCATCCTTAATAGACCTCTTCAACAGATGAATAAGAGAATTTATATTCTTCTCATGTGTATATTTTCTATGTGTATGTATATACAAATATAATCAAAGCTTTATACCCTACCGTGACATGTTTTCCTAATGCAATTGCCTTTTACTGTCATACTGAATTCTTGCCTCCAGCTCCTTCTCTCTTCTCACCCTGGGAAATATGGATTTGCAATGTCTGACAGGTCAACGCTGACCTTAATAGAATTACTTCCAATCTATGCTGCCATCGATGAGTAGGGTGTTTTGTACTTTTCTGTGTCTATTGTCAGCACAAAAAGTCATTCTTTAGAGTTTCTACAATATGTGCATGGGGAGTGCCTGGGATACTGCTGCAGCTATTGGGAATTTAAAAGTGAAAGGGCTTTATGTGTGTATATCTAATCAGTATAATCTATAAGAGAAATAGAACATAGAATTTCTTTGCTGGTTAGAGAAGTTAATTTCATTAGCTAATGAGTCATGTAATTAAAAGCAATGTGTCCATTCTCTCTGACTAGACAGCTCCTGTAGGTGTTGCTGACACCACCAAATGAAGGGAACCTCTGGGAGCAAAAAACTAGTTAGAGAGGAACTGAATACTGATGTCCTCATTGCAAACCCAGCTCTCTGCTCTGTAGACATCTATAGCATTTTTTTTATGAAGTATGATCTCCGTACTAGGCACCTTCTCCGATGATAAGCCTTTATTTAAGAAGCATGCTGTCACAAGAGAGTGGAGTGAATAGGAAATTGCTATGGATATTTTCTCTTCCTTAAAGCAAGAGGTATTTTACTGTGAGAGAGATGTAAATCACAGCAGGGAAATTGGCCAACTAAACTACCAGGGGGTTAGGTCTGGGGAAGAATTAAAGTTAGTCTCTTTATTACATACCTTATAAAGATGTAACGTTTGAGATGCAGCTGCAAGGATAGCAACCTCCTGTCTCCTGCACTCACAGCCACAATGAACAGCACCTCTGGTCCATTTTGGAGTGCAGTCTTCTCTGCAAGCTAGTTGCCTCAGGATGTGCTATCTTTCTTGGAGGCTCACTGCCTGCTTAGACAGAAAGTCAGGTCCCAAGGGCAGCTGCAAGGCAACTTTTCTAAGTCCAATTTCCAATGGAATCCTGCAGCTTGCAGTGCCTCCAACCTGCTGCTGCTAGAGACATGGAACACAAAGTGAAAAGTTTGTTTTCTATGCCCTTATCCAAAAGAGACCTAAATACATATTTTTTTACCTTTTTGTGATCTTTCACAGAAGGAGATGACTTGCAAATATGTCCCTCTACTAGATTCTGTTTCTTTATTTCCATGAGGTTATGCATTGTATATTTGCCAAGTAATTCCAGGTTGTAATACATTCAAAACAAAGGGGTTCATGTGGTGTTTATTCTTTAATGATTGGACAGTGGATTAGAGCAGACTTTTGGCAGAGATCCTTCAAACTTGTTTACATTTCCATCTGTCTCTGCATCTTCTTGAGGTTTTTCATATTATTGTGCATTTAATATTCCTAAGAGGAATAGGCATTTTAAAAATAGAAATAAATTAGATATTTCAGGTTTTGAAATTTCACGCTTAGGTATTCCACAGAGTCTAACAGGCAGTTGTTCAGCTGCCTTAGAATTCTGAGCACTTTTGTTTTTCTACAGCTAATTTATTATGTCCTCCTTGAGAAAACCAGATTGCTTGTTTTTTAGCCTTTAAATGCTTTGGTATAGCTTTTAGTCGTTGTCTTGCATTAATGTGGTGGATCTATAGTTAGGGAGACTAAGAAATATTTCACTTTCATGTGTTGGCTTCAACACTTTGAAAAATAGATCTTAGACTTAGTGTTTCATATTCATCTCCATTTTGCTTTTGAACATGCATGGAAAAGTGGCATGGTAATTTAAGTTGTTTTGGCAGGGAATTTGCTAGTAGCCTTTACTCCTTGAAATGCATTTGGAAATTTTTTTTATTCTTTGAAAAAATCTGAAAGCAGCATTACAGACATGTAGAGTTATTAAATATATACTTTAATGGAAGCTATGAACTGTTATTTCCCTTGGATGTACATATGTATGGGGAGAGAGGGCAGGAAGGTGGATTGGCAGGCTTTTCTTCTGGAATTTGCCATTCTCCTTGTTGATCTGAATTATGTTTATTATGAAACAAATTTCTTTTTCTTATGGCATGAGACTTCACTTTGGTATGTTTATACTGCCTTGCAGCAACCTGAGTGCTTTAAATGTCACAGTGAGCAGTTTAGTTCAAGGTATGCAATTTGATCATAGACTAGTTTTCAACTATTTCTTTTGGGCATGATTGCAACCTAATGTCTTATGGGACTAAAAGCATGTTGACAAAGATTTTTGCCATTTGAAACTTGTATTTTAGAGATTTTTGTGTGTTGAGGTAATATATTTGTCATATTAGAAATGTGAATAATGTAATTTTTACATACTTTATCGAAATAGTAAAATTCTTTAAAATGGTTTGTAAACCCAGTTTACCTCTGCTAGCTCAAGAAGAGGGATCAAATTAGAATATCTCAGAAAGCTACCTGTTCAAATCAAGTTTATTCAAATGCCTTTAAGCTGAACAACTAGAAGCAATTGACTGTTGAGGGTTTTCAGCATGTACATACACTGATTTTTGCTCTTTGTCTTTGCATATAAAGGTAAATAATTTAAGAGAGATACACAGCATATAATTCTGTAGAACCTAATTCTGCAGTGGTAGAAATGAGAGAAATGTCTGTTCAGGCACCCTGCTGAAAAACCACAGCTTGCTGGTGCCAGCCATCTTCCATTGCTGCAATATCATCACTAAAGTGTCCCTAGCTTGTTTAATGGCCTCAGAGGACACCTCTGTGCAAGAGGTGTTCAGCAGGACTGAACTCCCTTCCCATTCACTACCTCTACCCGATGATGTACATTGGGAGGATGACTCTGGAAACTAAGGAGCAGAGAAAGGCATCAAAGTGATTACTTGCTTGGATCCAGGTAAGGTGTCATCTGCTTTCAAAGATATGGGAGAATACCCCTCCAAAGTGCAGAAACTTTCTGATTCCATTTCAAACCACTGTTGAAGAGAGACAGGGAAGTGCTTGACTGAGTGGACTGATTCAGAGCAGACACATTTCTTTTCCTGGGTGCAAACTTCTGTCTCTATATATACAATAAGAAATAGAAATGATGAAGAATATGTCTTCTCTCCTTTAAAGCAATGCTGTGTCCTAAATACCTCAAGGTAGCACCACTGCTCACTGTGTAGGTCATTCTGATGGCAAAAACTTTAGAAGAAATATCCTTTCTAGGGAGAAAAAAGAACAAATTTTTGGACATACATGCTACTTTCCTTCTGAAACAGAATCAGAAAAGGCTCTCTTTTACACTTGTTTTTGTTAAGATGTTCGGGCTGGAATTTTTTAAGTATTCCCTCCAAAAACTCTTGATACACAATAAAACATTCTGAGGTAGTCCTAGCTATACAATAGACTAAAAAGCAATCAAAATGAAAACAAATGTGTAGTGAAGAATGGAAAATATCTTTTATCCAATAGTAGTGTAGCTTTGGAGCTGGTTCATGGTGCCTGCAGCACACTAATGTCCTGTTGTTAGTCTCTGGCTTTGGTCAGAGAGGACATAAAATTTTGTAGCCCTTTTGGCTCTTCTGCTCCACATCAGTATTAGAGTCTCTCAGGCAGGCTGGTGAGCAAAGCAGCTTCTGTGCCACCCAGAGATGTCTGTGTCTATGGCTCCTACTCACCCCACTGGCACTGTCCCATTCCCAGGCAGAGTAGCACCAGCTTCTTAGCCAGAGGTCTTTGGCAGGCAGGAATATCTGGGCAGGGCTTGTCCCACTGTGTCACCTCACCTGGCATTGGGGCTGGAAGAAAAAGAGAAAATGCAACGTTTTTCTGCTGCTTTCCCCCAGCTTCCAGTGTGCAGGCTGAGACCAGCATGGGTCTGTGTTAGGATAATAAAGGAAAGGGACACAAACTCTTACCTTCCTTACCTACATCAGACTTACCTCTATGTATTAAACCAGAGTGCTTAACAATCCAAGGCTATGAAAACAATATATGGATGAGGCATTCCTTTTTTTTATTGTTATTGCCATTGCCATTATGAGACTTCACATTTAACATTAATTTGGGGTTGTTTTCCTATATATATTTATTCTGTCCTTTGATGTACCCAGTCTGTGTGATACTATTAAGTATGCTAGGTAACCTAATTAGGATTGCTTTTTCTTTTAAATGAAAAATTATTTTCCCAAATAGATGGAATGCACACTCTCTTTGATGCCATCTGAGTATACCACTGAGTATCATCTTGGCTTATATCTTCATTACTCTGTGGTGGGATTTCAACAATAAACTGTTCATTTTTGATAGATTTTTAAGTTGTCACTCTCAGAGATGTTTGAAAAAGACTTTTGATTCACAAAGTTTTATATGTATTTTAGATGATGAAAGGCCAGATTTTTACTTTTATGTTTCAGCAATGAATGTGGAACCTTCTGAACATTTTTTTAAATAGTAAATCTTATTAATTGTAGATGAAGGATTAAAGGATATTTCAATAAGAGAAGCTAAAATGATTATGTGAGTGGTGGCTCTAGCTGCACATTCCTTATCTGTTTTGTTGAGGTTTTTTTTTAATTTTCTGTGCCTGTCCCACAACATTTTGTTCTCTGATAGCATCATTTCTGACCTCTTCCCAGGGGCTGTTTTACCAGCTCCTGACCATGGCATCCTGAATGTATCCATCAGGGAAATCATACAGAGAATGAATCTGCAGCTGGTTCCCTGGTTCATTGGTTAGATAATACAAACCAGGACATCTTTCTATTTAATACTTTAAAAAGTGAATGCAGAATTCTTTGGTTTAAGAAAATAATTTGACAGCATTTCAGTGGAATCATACATAGCCTTTCATATTGTTTGGAACTACATATATACACTGTTTAAGCAAGCTGATAAATGGACCTCCAGGGCAAAAGCTTTACAAATGAAAAAGTGTGTCCTTGGAGAAAACCAATCTTTCCTTTAAATTCACCATCCTCCTTCCCCAGTATCCTGCTCTATTTAAGAAGGATGCTATATATTCCTGAATGGATCTGCTACCTTCATAATTTCTTTTTTTTAGATATAAAATCAATTATATTTATTGCATATTTTAACTTTAGGGTTTGTTGTACTACCAGTCCTTCTGCCATCTTCCATTGGAAAACAAACATTTATTTTTTTTAGGACATAATATAAATCTTGTCCTTTTAGGGGGTAAATTTAAATTATGCATACTAATTGCTGTCGTTTAATACTGAATGAACACTTGGTTAGGCACTTTATCTAAAAAATAAATGTGATTTATTTTGTCTTTTAAAGGTCTATGAACAAGTACTAGTGTGGTATATTTTTATATTAGTGGGAAACCCTCTAGGGTGCAAAACCTTCTGCTTTGCAAGTACTTGCTGGGTTGCTGGATTCTCGAACAGCAGGAACATAAAAAGGTCTAATGGATGAACATAGAGTAGAGCATGTTTTCATGCACCCAAGAACTATCACTATGGAGCAGTTGTATGGCAGATTTGATCCAATTTCACATGAATGAAGTGAATGAAGGCTGGTGTTTTAGAGAGCAGAACAGGGCTCCTGTAGTGAAAACTACTAACCACTTTAATTATATTTTCATGAGTGGCCTATTTTATAGTGCAATTTTCCTGAAAGGCTTACAATTTGATTTCTCAGACTCAGGAGATTAGTTTGGTTAAGGTTTTCTTTGAAAACTAATGGACACCTGACAAGCTTCATGTGTGAACATGTTACAAATAAATCTTACAAAGAAACCCTCAAAACTATTTTTAAATGTGATAATGAATAAAAGGCAAGTCTTATTCAGCAGTGTTAAATGTGAATAAGTGAATTGGAAAAGACTGAGAAGCTGGTTGTGATGAAGTGCCTGGCTACTGTTCACCTTGGTTCAGAAATTGTCTTTTCAGTGCAGCACTGAAGTGGACAGGATGATTGCAAAATTAAATGTGCAAATCTGTCTGTAAAGCAATGTCCTGGACTTTCTCCATGGCTCCTACTCTGGCTTTACAGGCTGGTGTGTCCCTGAGTAATAGCACAGTTAAGTGAGTTGAAGATCTGAGCAGGATTTGGCTATGGGTTGGAGAGTAAATTTCAAGCCCCTATTTCTGACTATATATATAAATATTGGAAGAAAAATGGTTATGGACTCACTCTATTTACAGAATGCATCTGCCTTTCAGTATAGTCTCTGTTAGTATCTGCTGTGAAATGCATAGCATAAAGAGATTATTTTGCAGTACAGTTTAATCTGTTTCTGAAACAAACTGTCATAAGGGAGCAAAATGCAGAAGCTGTCCAGAGATATCAAAAAGAGAGACATTTAGACAACAAGATTTTCCAAAAGGAAAACAAAATTGTGTCTTGAATCAGCAGTATATAATCATGAACAGACTCGTTTTCATAATGTCCTTGAAACAAATCTGCCATATGAGATAAAAACATAATGTATAAAGATACTGTGGCAAAAGCAATACAACAATAACCTTGATCCAGGAACCTGATACAACACTAAATAACAATATTAGCATATAAAATGATACTGCTGAGAGAAAGGAAAAGGAATTAAGGAGGGCAAGGGAGAGAACATGTTGCCAGCAGTGAATTGAAGTGAGATAGAAAGTGGGTGAGACAGATGATATAGGAATAAGTTTCTTGCTGGCAGTGGGAGCATGGAGGTGGGGGGAGGATTTTCCTGAGATTAGCAGGCATTTCAGAAAAGCAGGGATGGCAGTGCCAGATTAGTAGGGGGGGGGAAGGAAAAGAGCACACAACAGCAGAAAACAATTTTGTATTTTATTATATGCATGTTAACAAACTGGCTTTTGTGAAATTTTGTGGCATGTCAGAGTATTCATCAATGAAGATGCTGGTTTTAGTTTTGTAAGGACACTGGTCTAAGCACTCAATAGCTCACCACATGAGGATTGCCCACTCACAAAGAACTGCAAATAATAGATTTATTTTTTTCCTCATATTTTCAGGAAGACAAAAGTCCATGGAGAACATGTTCATTTTAATGAGGTCACAGGTTTGCCAATGGGACCACTTTGAAACTTACCTGACAAGAAAAGGTTTGTTTGGTGCAGGCCTTTTTTTCTGCCCCAGACTCCTCAAATGCTATCATTCAGCCAGCTGGGACTTCATTATCCTCTTCCATATTGCTGGGCAAAGTGGTTTGCTTTTTCTTGTATTGTGGTTCTGTGCAGCCAACATGTTCCTTCAGCTCCAGTTTAGGGGGGCAGCTGATATAATTCATACTCTCTGCCAATGTACAGTAGGGCAGAAGGACCTGACAGAGCAACTTATGTACAGAAACAGTCTGCCCACTGTCTGCTGCAGTTTCCTCTGGGCCAACTTACCTTGACAGCATAGGAGCTTCTCCCTGCTAATCAAATGGACATGTCCTAGACCTCTGGACCTCAAGTGACTTGGCAAAGTTTGCTCAGAAGTCTGTACCTGAAACCAAAATTGCCTTTGGCTTAAAAAAAAAAATTATTTGTTCTTACTTTGAGGAATCTGTTCCCTTCTCAAGAATCAAAATGTACGGTCTCAAAGATCCTACAATAGAGATTCATTAAGAGTGGCTATCAGCTGAGATTTCTGATTTGTAAGAAGGTTTCCAGGAATTCTAGAGTGGAAACAGCGAAGTAGACTGGTACAATGCAAGGAGACATGACACAACAAGACAAAGAAAAGACAATTCAGAGAAAGAAGAGACCACACAACCAGTTTTCTTCATGCAAGAAAAAAAAATCTCACAAAAGAGAATTAAGGTCTGTTATGTGTCTGAATATGCCTGTTCTGCACACACAGCTACTGCAAGTGCTCTAGGGATATTGTGTGTTCGTGACTGGGAGGCTGGGAGGAAGGGTGAACACTCTATTAGAATGTGACCCACACTGTGAGAAAATAATAATAAATGGATTGATGCATCTTCAGTTCTTAATTTAATTTAATTTAATTGCATTTAATTAATATGATTTTTTAATCAAGAAACAAAATCTAATTTATGATAATAACTCCGCTCTTTGAGAGACCCTGTGAAAATAAAGCATCTTGTTTGTAGATGGTACCAAAACTGTTTAGCCTGGGGGAGAGATGCCTTATATTTCAAGGATATTGAGTTCAAAACCTATGTAGTTTGTACTTCATTAAAATTTCTATTAACTTTTTCCATTGGTATAGGACTTACTATTTAATTCTATTTTTTTTTTTTCAAAGCAAAAACTGATTTATAAGCTAACTTATTTCTCATGTAAGAGAGACAAATTAACTGTGAGGCAAAGTAGCTGTTCATCAGCTGGTGACTGTCTTTGTGCCATTTTGGTATTTTATTTCCAATATTCAGATTCCTTTTAATATATAACCCATTCTTTAAAATACACAGAAAAGCTAAGATCTGATTCAGATATTGCTTTGCTTTTTATCTTCTTAAAGTCCACAGATTTCATTTGTATAAATAAATGTATATCAGGTTCCTGTGAGGTATCTAATACCTAAACTAAAATGCTGAACAAATAATTTCACTTCATACCCTGAAACAGGATGGACTGTCAATGTATCATCTGTGATACTTCTGTCTTTTTTTCTTGAACACAGTGAAGTGATAAACCTTCAGAATGCTAATAAAGTCTGTAGGATGTGTTCCACACTTGCTGCATTTGCTGACACCAAACTGTGAATTTTCATTAACACAGGGCAAATGCCAATTCTACATTTGTAAAGCTCTTTTCTGGCTACATAGATGAACATCCTGGTGGGGACAATTTGGCCTACAGCACCCACAACACACTTTAGACTTCTGTTCCATATGGCCTACTTGCCTGGAGCTAAAATATCAATATAGAGATGTAGAATGTCTTGTCCAGATGACAAATGTGTTATTAACATGTTAGAAGAATAATAAGTATTCAGTGCTGAAATATGAGATGAGTTCTTCTCATATACAATGCATAACTTTTTGTTATTGTTGATATTTAAAAATGCACCTTTCAGGCTTGGTTCTGATTCCATTTGTCACTTGCTGTTTTTCAAGGTCTCTTTTTCCTACACTGATGTATTATTCTCTGAAAAGTAATTGCAAGTCCTTGAGGCTCATAGGGGATTTGAATCCTTTGCTGACTAAGGATGCTGACTAAGGACAGACAAGGAAGTCCCTCAGTTGCAGGCTCTGGTTCTTTCCCACTTTGTCCCTGCAGCAGTGTCTGCTCAAAGAACTAGGTCCTCTGTGATGACAATGAAGCACCTGATCATCCCTCCACAGTGCAGCATCAGAGGGTAAAGGTCAGCTGCTCCTTCCTCTCTACCTCTGCTGTGTTGCTTTTACTCTGCTCAAGCTGCCCTCATGCTCCTCCTTCCTTTCCCTACTAAGTATGGCTCTCCCCAGTGCTCAAATTCCCTTAACATATTTATAGACATTGATGAGTTCCCCCCTCAGTGTCCTCTTCTCCAGGTTAAAGAGCTCCAGCTCTCTCAGTCTCATCTCATAAGGGAGATGCTTCACTCCTTAATCATCTTAGGGGCCCTGTGCTGGACTCTCTCCAGTAGCTCTGTCCTTCTTGAACTGGGCTGAATTTAATGCAATTTAACAAGAGCAAGTTTAATGCTCTTAATGCTTAATTTTACATTTATTTTCATTTCAAGCTGCCTGAAATAACCTGAAGATCCACTGTAATTTCTGACTATGTTTGGACCTCAGAGAAGGTAGTGCTGCAATTTTCATAGTAGTTTCTTTTCTTGAACTCAGTCTGAAAAGCTCTTGGTGATGCTGATATGACTAACATCATAGCAGCATCTGTGAAGGAAACTCTGAGATGGGCTTTGTCTACATTATTTGTACCTAGATCATTAAATCATTTCCTTCCCAGTACTTTAAATGCATCCCGAAGATTCTCTATGCTAATGGCATGATGACCCTGGCTTCCTGCAGAAACAAGGTCTCTGTGATGCTGTCTGCATGTTTCTGTGTCTAACAGCTTGTGAACCAATCAGTTAATGTCAATCAGATCTGACATAGAGGCACAACAATCAGAGAACACATTCAGAGACAAATTCATACCTTCCTACCCATGAGTGATACAGCCTGACCCATGATCCTCATATAAGAGCAGGAATTCACCATTTCTCCCTCCATTCAGATTTCATTTCTGAGCCCAGGTGTTGGCTAGATGGATGACACACTTGCACCAGAGACCATGAAAGCTTCTGTGTTCCACACTCTAGAATGGAGAAAAATAAATCTATTTTTTAATCCTTCAAGTTTTATGCAATTAGGAGTGGGAAACAACCAAGGATCTGGAGTGGCTAACACCAGAGGGAAGGCTTCAGCAAATCAGTGTGAGACTTCCTTGCAACATGCTGTGCACACATGACCCTCCCAGCTGCAGGGAAGCAAGCTCTGCTTGCAAATTGTGCTTTGTTAGTCACTGGGCAGAAGACACAAACACATTGGAAACTCATTGTCTGCTGTTCTCAGATACTTATCTGAAAGCAAAAAAAGCAAAAGTACTTTCCTCCCTTCTTCCAACTCAAATGATTTTACCTTCACACAATGCTAGCCCAAAGCCTCAGTGTGTGAAATATTTTGTTAGACTGTAGCCAGTTTAGCGACTGGAAGTCTAAAACTCCTGAGATTTAACCTCAAGCAGTGTTTTCTTAGGAAAAGGGAGACTTTCAAAGGGGCTGAATGAACACTAGAATTAGGTATTAGAAGATAAGCATAGAATTATTTTATTATATATATATATATATATATGTATATATATATATGGTAGCTTCCATAAGTTTTATCTCCCCTCAAGGTATTTGGAGTATGAAAAAAATCTTTTGCCTCATAAGTGATTACATAGGAAAACGATGTAATTAAAAAGCAATGATTCAAAAGATTTCTGAAACAATCTATTTAAAATGTGGTGTATATAAATATCCTGGTTTGAGTGAGAACAGAACTAATTTTGTTCAGTGATTTTACTTTTCAGCTCAGTTCTTCTCACTGCACAGTCTGAAGTTGGCAGCCTGTTCCCACAGACAGGGGTAACATCCCATGGTTAGAGTTAGTACCAAGGATTGGTGTACAGACCAAGGCCACTGCTGGATCTTGTGCACCACACTGGGGGGTGCAGAAGTGAAAGGCAGCACCTGCAGGGAGAAGCAGACAGGACAGGTGACCCCAAACTGACCAACAAAGGATTCTAGCCCATACACATCACATTCAATATAAAGCCCTAAAACATGTCAATAAAAATATATTACTAAAGAATATGTCAGTCTAGAAAGTGGGACTAGAAGCCAATAACTCCTTAGGTGCAGATAGAGCTGAGAAAAGTAGAGTCAGAAGAAATCCCAAAGTAGGTTGGGAACAGATCAAGATATATTGGATTTTAAGCCCTTCCAGAAAGTTGCTTTTTTTGGCAGACATTTTCTCTGAGCAAGTTACAACAGATTCCTCCTCTTGAAATACAGAAAATTCACAGTTGATACCACTGACGAAACAAACAAACACAACAGCCAGCTATTTGTATTTTAAGCTGAGCATCCAGACAAATTCCATGACCAGGAGTTTATAAAAAGCAATTTTTTTTTTTTTTTCCTGCAAAGTATGATGTGCTGAAAACAAGATCCTGGGCCCGTTGGGTGAAGGCTGAGGATGCTGAATTTAGTCTTTGGTCAAAAACAGGTTGCCTGTATCCTCATACCTGAAAGGTGGTTGCTTGAAGGTCATGTTCCTGGTAGGAGCAGGTCTTGTGGCTTGCTCAGTCACCTCCCTTTCCAAGCAGCTAGGGAGCAGTCCTGGCTGGCAAGCTGCATATGAAGACAGAAGTATTGGGGCATCCTTTGCTCAGCCAGAGGATGTGAGTCAATGAAGCAATAAACTTCCATTTCATTATAAGCAAAAATAATATTTCCACTGAAAATTAATATACAGAAAGAAGAACTTTTGTAGTTCAAGTTCAAACAACTTTAGGGACTTATTTTACTGCTATGACTTTGTGACATTAAGATTCTTTAAATATCCAGTTTATATGTAAAATATGTGTGTGCATATGCATACATGCATGTACATAAAAATAAATTTATTTCTGCAATAATTTTCAATCATTTTCACACTTCTAGATATGCATAGGTGTACTATCAATAATAAAGGAGAAATGGTACTGATAACAAGGAAAATCAGCCCCAGAAAATAAGAAAAGATATTTCAATAGCTTAAAGAGAGATAATAAACATAGAAAATTGTTCAAAATTTCTTTGGGACAAGTTAAGTATGAACATAATTAAAAGAAAGAAAGAATAATAGAAACTAATGTGTGGAATGAGTAGGATGTAGTAAAAGAATATAGAATTTATTCAGTAGAAGATTTTCTAGCTAAAGTCTGCAATGAAATATAACCAGATTTCCAGTGAGGCAAGACAAGGTATGTATCAAGATCTAAACCTGACATACATCGGTGCCATAGGCTGATGATGTCTGGCCCTCGAACTTTATCTTGCTTATAGATTTTCAGTCTTACCCCTCTCCTTTCACCACTGCTCTGGGCTCTTGATTCTCACAGGCCATGGTTTTAGTTTCAGTCCATTACCTTCAAGTCATTCTTATTCTTGCTTGGATATGTGGCCAGAAAAACTATATTCTGCTATCACATCTCCACTTCTTGAAATACAGAAAACAGTAAAATAAATAAATAAAAATTAAATAGACACAGATATATATAAATATCTGGCAAAAAAAAGAACATAAAAGTTCCAAAGTCCAGCATTGAAAAGTTAGGTAGTGTCAGACTAAATTTTTCAGGGCATCCTTAATTTTGCCTCCTGGTGAATATGCATTATGATACAGTTTTAATTACAAGGTTGCATACTATTACTTTTCCCCAGGACACCTGCTTCAGCAGGGCACAGGATGGATGGTGCTCACTTAATGAGCAGCTATTCAATATGTTCTTTTATCCTCATTGCTTGGCGTTTGGCCCCAGGCCTTATTTACTGCACACTGCTCAGGCATGGTTCTAAAGACAGAATTATTCATTTCCTACTTGACTGTTCTGCAGCTCTTCTCACTCTATCTGAACACATTACAAACTTTAATGAATCTTTACAATACCTTAGGAAAAGCAAAGGCAGCTGACCCCCCCTTTATATAGGTAGGGACCTACAACATTTCCACTTACCCTTGGTGTTGCCATTCATTTGAAGAGCTCTCTCCTCCCTCCTTTCAAGAGAAACCTTGTTGTTAAAAGGGGCAAAAAAAATCTTCTCCCCACCTTTTATTTGCTGAATGTTGTGGCTGCAATTTAAGGTAACGACCTTCTGGTTCCAGAGGGACCTGATTGGCTGGAGAGGTGGGCCCAGGTGAACCTCATGAGGTTCAACAAGACTAAATGCAGAGTCCTGCAGCTGGGTCAGAACAACCCTCACTATCAATCCAGGCTGGGAGATGAGGTGCTGTAAAGCAGCTCTGCAGAAGAGGATTTTCAGCCCTAAACATTCTATGATTCATCTTACACAGGAAACTTCTATCCATTTGACAAAGCAATACAATCTGCAAAAACACAGTGCTGTCTCTGCAAGACACAAGAGTGACAGGTATCACTCTGTTACAGGAGCTGTGACTAGCCTTTCCTCTAGTGTTTATATAGGCAGGAATTTATGGACATATGCACAAGATGTATGTAACGTGCAGACCTCTGTGTACAGTGATACATATAGAAAGTCCTGTAAGCAGAAAAACAGTGTGTATACAGAAACAAGACTGAACCCTGCCCCAAGCAACACTTCCTTGGCAACTTTGCTAAGTCCCTCCAGCTGAAGAGCTGGTTGGTGACTTCATGGCTGCTTCCTTAATGATATAATGGACAGGTTTTCTTATGACATCTAAACCTCATGAGGAATATTTATTGTAAACCCCGGACTCTTTGCCTGCATGTTGCACTCTAAAGCTTTCTGTAGCATGCCTGTCTCTAGTAAGACGTGTAGTTTTAAACCACCTTTGTCTACAAAGAAAATTAAATTGGACACAACATTTGGACCTTCCCTTGCTGTGCTTAGCCTCTTCTGTTTATCACATAAAAGCAGTGAGTTAAAATAAAGACCTGGGCATATTGTACCCCAGGCCACTGAAATTCAATATCTAATATCCTTTGGTAGATTTTTTTGGCTTAAGAAGGTGGCACTTTGCAGGTGCTTCAGAGAGATTAGCCTCTGTTTAGGAAATGGTAGAAATGCTAGCAGAAAAAATATCTTTGGTGTGCAGCTGGAAGCAAATTACGACAATGGCAAATTACTTAAATACCAATTGATTTTTAAATTTTCCTTTATAGGAATCAGTACAGGCTCATTGGGTAACTTATATAATTTTTTTAGCTGAATATGTTTGCTGAAGTTCAGCAAAAGGCTCAACTGAGTTGAGATTAGCTGGATATTACTGGCATGCAAGATGAGAACTCCTGAGCTTTCAGAACCAGGTGACCAGCTTTTTTAATAAGCAGATAGCCAGGCATGAGGTTCAAAGCCAACAACTTTTTGTCATAATATACTTTTGGTTGTTCAGTGCCTTCAAGCTCTTTGAATACCCTATTCCACCTTCTCAGCATTCATGATGTCAGATGCCTTTGAATAGACAATTCTCATTGCTGGTTTTATCAACTCTGTTCTCTGTTTATACTATTTTTGTAGACTATATGAATCTCCTTAGTAGGAGAGGAGGATCCAGTCGGTTATGGAGTAGTGTTTGTAGCTATACTTTTTCAGTGTTTATAATTGCCTATATCTGATGCTGCAATTTTAGTATCTCAGAGTTCAATGCAAATTCAGATATTCCCACGTTTGGGATTAGGGTATATGAGTTTTGGAAATCAAGGCTTGCTTGAAAGTCATAGAAGCATTCTTGGAAAGAGGCCTTTGTGCAAGGGTATGGTTGTCTGGATTTTCAGTGGAAGACCTCTCCTCTTTTGACATTGAGGATATGATGACTTTGTTTTTTTTAGTTCTGAAATGCCATGAGTTCAAGGAGAGAACTTTGAGCGAACTAGATTAATCAACACTGTGCTGTTTTTCCCCTTTCCGGTTCATGGCATATTCTCATTTAGTTCACAGTTTACAGTGCAAGATAAATGGGCAAAATACAATTACATGAGACTGAATTTCTGCCTTCTCTTTCCTGATATTTTCTGTGTGTACATTCTCTTTCTATCTTTCCTGCTCTTAACCTTAAAGGGAAATGGAATCTTTCCTGAGGTACTGTTCAAAGACTTTATTAAAAAATTCTTAGACTGTATTTACATTTTAAAATAAATTGTAGAAATTGTGTCATTTGTTTTTCCAGGGCTTCAGACTTCCACCTGGAACAAGAATTTCATAAGAGCTCCATCATCTTCTTTTGTGTCCCATCCCATACAAATCTTTCTTTGACCATCTGCTGAACTACTTTTCAGAATGGTGGCCCAGATATTTTTGGCTTTCATTTTTCCTGTTATCTTCTCTTTTCCCTTTGGAACCTTAACAGACTGGTTTCTAAATTATGGGGTTTGTAACCTGGTTAGAAAATAACCTCAGTTTGGATAGTAATATAATTTGCACTGATTCTGCACCATTAAATAGAGTCTCACTGTGGTAGAGAAAAGGGCTTTTGCTCTGTATAATTTCCTGTCATTTCATTGTCCTTCACCATTAAAGATGTTCATACCCAGTTACTTCAACTACCAAGGAAATGACAAAGTAGAGGAATAGGAATTGACAGGAACCTGGAATTTAAAAGGCAACTTCATTGAGCAGGTACCTCACTTCTCTGCTCTTCCTTTGAAAAGCCTTAGCAAGTACCTCCAACAGCAATAGGTTATTCTTAACATTGATCATCTCCCTCTACTCCTATTGCTGTTTAAATCTTTAATAAATTTTATCCCAGACTTTGCCATGAGATTTTCAGCAGACTCCATTTGCAAGGAACTAAATCTGTTTTCTGTAATTAATACAATTGTAATAGCTGGATTTTATTTGAAAAGGGAATACATTCATCTTTCATAATACTTTTTTTTCACCTAAGAAATGAGAAAAAGCCAGAGTTCTAGAAGGAAGGGGAAAAGTTCCTGTTCCTGCACCTCCTCTATGGGGATGCTCCAAGCAACAAGATTCAAAAGATACTCTGAAAAATCCAGAAAGTTCAACATCAATTATCTTCCTGTGGTGTTTTCCCCATCTCAGTGACTTGTGGCACACGATATGGTGCCAGAAAGTCATCAGTCTGGCAGCTGGGGTGCTTTTGTTTTGTTTTGTTTTGCTTTGTTTTGCTTTGCTTTACTTTGCTTTTCTAACACTGATCCAGTAAATATTTGCTGGGCCATTTGCACCATCTGCCATGCAAATGTTAGTCCAAGGAAGGATGGCAGGCATAGGGGAATATCTATGTTAAAGCACCATTTAAAGTGGAAATGCTGGTGCCAGCGTCAGGAATCTATGAGAACAAAGAAACTGAGGAAGAAATGAGAAAAGGACACAGCCTCTGCACGTTTTTAAAGAATCACTGGCTTCCCAGCACTTCTGACAAAAAGTGGGGATCACACATTTAATTTGGTCCTCTTTCCCCAAAACACTATGAAAATAGAAAACCAAGGACCTATATGGGAGTGTCTTGCCACCAGAGGACAAACTGCTTTGGCTCAATTAGAAAACAAGCTGAGCCTTTGTCCAATATCTGCAACTCAAATTACAAATTTATGTGGCTGAAACCCACTTTGGTTTGTTGCTCTTATGTGCTCAGGGGCTGCTGTCTGAGTCAGAAGCTGGAGGAGGCATGATTTACTGCCAAGTAGGGATCAACTTGAAACATGGCAGCGCTGTTATAAACAAAACTCTGTGAGATGCACTGACGTAATGAAACACCCGTGTTGCCTCAGGACAAAGAGGAGAACTTGTGATATTCTTAAGGTAAGTATCTGGGGTTTAGTGGCCTCCTCAATTGCATGAGTCAGCTCCACAGTTAATAGATTAAAAGTTCATTGTGTTTCTGAATGCCTTTCCTCTTAATGGAACCAGCTTCCTTTTGAGTTTCTTTGATGCCCATTGGAATAGTTCAGATAAAGTCTGAAAAAAAACCCAAACAACAACAAGAAGAAAACACACCTTCCATTTGTTTCACTTGCGGTACAGAGAAAAGGGAAGAGACCATGATATTGATTTTCAGATGGTGAGTACCTCACCACAGGTCAAGACAGTTTACAGTAAAACACAAGGATCTGTATAACACAAAAGGAAACAATGAAAGGTGATTTCCTGGGCATCAGCCACTTCAATGTGCTGCAGCCAAACAAAACCTTGTGTACTCTTGATGCTTGACTTTCAATCACTGTAACAATGACGCCTGGTTATGAAAGCACAAAAATTTCACTTTCCCCCTTTGTAGCATTCTCCACTGACATTTGTGATAGGAATGATTGCTGTCAGAGAAAATGAGGTATCAAGATGCTTGGACAAAGCTTCACAGACACCCCTAGTGTTAGGAAATCACATAACAAACCAACAGTGTCATGACCAGTGTACATTAATGGAGGAATGATTGTTTCAAATGGGGTAAGGGTGTTGGGGGGAATAATACTAACCCTCAGAGAGAAAATATCTTCTTCCTTTGCCAAAGTGATGAAGTGACTACCAGTGTTATTCTTCTTATTAGTGACTCCTGCATATATATTTTCAGCTAGTATTTGATGAATTTTTGCAGCCTGGTGGAATTTCTGGTCATTTTTCTTCACTGTGGGGAAGCCAAAAGCATCTTTGTGCAACAAAATGCAAAATGCCAACCTTCTATCTCAGCTCAAGTCATGGTGACTTGACAGACAAAGGGACACCAGTTACAACTCTTGATATTTCACTGGGAAGAAAGAACAAAACCAAATAATCATTCCTATTCAAAAAAAAGTATATAAAATCAGAATTTGAAAAGCCAGAGTTGAATGAACTTAATATGTTAATTCTGTTGTATAAACAATGAAATTATTTTCCATGTGCTTGATTGCACTGAGTCAATATTTCTCATTTTATATGTACACAATGGTGAGAATTTTAATTTTTTCTTTCCTATCCATTTTCTCAGTGAATTCACTGACTCTTTCAAATCTGGAAAATACAAATTATACTGTCAGAAGCAAAATCAGGATGGCAATTCTTGCTCCCAGAATTCTTTTGTTACCACATAGGTTATGCTTGCGTGTGTTGGAATGGGAAATGTTACACTCTGTATCAATGATGGAGTTGCTGTTGTGGATTTGCAAAAAGACAGTGATGTCAGTGAATCTGAAACTGTCATCTTTTTATTGTTTGGTGAGACAAAAGGTAATTTTTAACTCAGTCCCCTGTGTCATTCAGATGTGTTCAGCATTCTCTGCAGCACCATCCATCTGCCGCCTTCACCCAACCTGAGGACAGGGAAGCCCACCTCTAGCAAATGGAAAGCATACATTAAAAATAATGAGCACTGGTTTTGCAGCATTCTGGAGCAATTTTTTTCACTGCATAGGCTTATTTATTTCAACTGAATTTTGTTTCTGTTGTTTGACTTTCTTAGTATATACACCATCTATCAGCTGTTAATTGATTTGTCATAGATGTATCGATTAATCACAGAATGTGAAAGAAGGTCAGTGCCCAGCTGTTTCCAGTTTTAATTCCAAATGATGATTTTTACCATCTTGATTTACTGGGCTCCTGCTGTGTCCAGTTCTTTGTGTCTTGCTATGAAAGGGATGCATCTTCCTCTCCTTTCAAACTGATTGACAGCCACTACGAGCAGGAGATAGCAGCTGCAACAAACTCACGTTCTTGTCTTGCTTGTTTGCCCCAAGTGAGATGAAACTATACAAAGGGAGTTTATTCGCTGAGATTACTAACGCTGAGACTTGGGGCACTGTTCTCTCTTGTGCCACAGGATTGCCAAAGATAAGCCCTACAGTTTTCACAGATGAATTTTCACAGGCTTTTCTGAAGGGATTTAAAGTTTTGGAAAGATGAAACATATTTCTGAAAATTCGTGTGAAATGGCCAGATCTAGAAAGAAAACTTTCATAAGGGCCATATTGTTATGTTATGATTTGCAGTGTCATTGCTACTGGGACAGTATGGATTTGTGCAGTGCTTTAAACAGCCTGCATAGTTTAGCAGCTCACACATATTGTATTTCTCAGAGCAATTGTCTGTTGCCTGGAGGAGAGGAGAAATTTACTATATTAAGCAATAAATATAAAGTGTAATTGTATTTAAATGTAAACTCATATTTTCATGTTATCTTTTATTTTGAATGTGACACCCTGAAGGTTATAATTAATTACCAAAAAAAAAAAAAATGGCTGGACATCAGGAATGACTTTATGAAATCTCAGGCAGCTCTTGACAGATGAAATCTATTGGTTTGAAGAGCCTGCACACACCTGGGGTTTTTTTTCCCCCCTTCTTTTCTGGATATCTAAGTCGGGTATGAGCTAAACAACACATGATATCCATTGCAGAAGCACACAAGATGCATTTAACCTTGTCAAAGTGAGATCTATAGCAAGAAAGATGGCACTGTATCAGGCAGAGAGTTGGGAATTTGCATGCACTTCTGCATGATTTTTTTGCCTTTCAGACATAATAGTCCTTTCTGACTTTCTCAGATGGTCATCAGCACATCTTTTAGGCCATACTCCAACATTTCTATTCTTAAGATAGATTCTCACTCTCTGCAGTCCTCATCTAGGTGCTTGAGGAAAGTCAGTCACATTACCCTTATTTCAAAAAAAAAGGAGTATCTGCAAAGTTTCTTCTGTTCCAAGAGCACATGCTGTCCACCAGCGTCTCATGGAGTTTCTAGGGATGTGCACACTTGTCTTCTCTGGTCAGGCAATGTGACAAAGTAATCTCTTTCCAACAGTGCAGACATTTGGCTCCGTGCCAGTCTTGGCCTTTTCCAGGAGCTGTCATATTCAAAGGCAGAAAAAGAGAATTGCAGGACTTCAGTCTAGATTCCCTGGAGGGGAGAGCCTGGGATTGGGGTTGACACGCCAGAAGCTGATGGGGCTTTCTAAGCCCCATGCTAACATGAAGGAGGAAGTCATGAGTATTTAAGCCTTCAAGTAGGTGAGTTGGGTTGCACAATAGTATTTCTCAGACTGTTTTGTTTCCTGATAGCAATCGAGCATAATTAATCTCTCTATAAATATTATAATTATGTGGGGAGATAAAGACACGTGAATTTCACTTATCTGAAACCTTGGGGTTTTTTTTCTGAAATATTTATTGAAAAATAAGTCCTTTACTAGTGTTGTATGTTTGGGGTTGTTTTTTTCTTGAAAATCAATATTCATTCGTGTCTGAGAAGGCAAGGGAAGGTGACTAAAATATTTTTTGACATTTGTTCTTTTATTCAGTATTTTTGCCTTGATTAAATCTAGTCAGTGAAAAGCCACAGGTGAATCAGAGGCTGACTGTATGGAAATGGATGCTGTTGCTGGGAGGGAGTGTTTCCAAAGCAGGGGAATGTGAGTATCTTGTAAGAACAACTACTCCTATCAGTGTGGTTTTGAAGCTCTGGGCGTCAGTCTGTTATGTACTGCAACCTGCAAGGCAGATCATTTAGCAACTGATGGAATTCAGTAGAGTCGGACAATGATGACATTTGTATTGGCAGCTGTCTAGCCACAAATATTTTAGTTTCATGCTAAGCATGATCAAGCCAAACAGGAATTGATTATAAACCCAAGTCAATATTTTGCCAGCAAAAGTAAAGTATTCAGCGAGAAAGTGGCCACTTTTCAGAGAAACTTATTGTAATGTATTATTAATGCAAAGATGATCAGATAAAAACTGGAACTTGGCAAGTTGTCAAAAACTAGGAGTGAATCAAAAATTTATAAAACACTATTGAGTTATAACAATCCTATTATAGATCCCAGCAATCATTTTTTGCTGAAGCACGCTCCTTAGATTATTTCACTGTTGAGACATTAGGATACAAGGATTTAAAGCTTTGAAGCTTCTCTCTCTCATTCACTCTTTTTTCTTTTGGAATGGCATAAAATTAAAAATGAAATTTACACAGTAAATTATTTAGCTTCAGTTCACATTTGGATTGAATAAGAACAATAGAGTTTAAAATAATGGCAGTATTTTCCCTTTATGGATTGTATTTTGCTGACTTACATGAAAAATTACTGCTATTACATTCAAGCAGAATGAATTGCTTTATGAAATCTGTAAACTTAATTTGTGCATGCACTCATGCACTAGCTGCAGACATGATGCTTTCAGGAAAAAAAAAAAAAAAGTAAGCCTGGTGAAATATTTCTCTGTCTATGGATTTTCTCTACTTGTGAATGTTTTAAATTTTTATTATCTGTGTCATTCTTATATATGAGATCTATTCTTCCCAAATGCTGGACAGTGACATTAGGTGGATGCACTCTGAATTGGGTACCTATAACCATCCATAGTGTCTGTCCCTTTTGATACAGGAATTTCTAAAGTGCCTATATCACTCTCACACTGAAGCTTTTTTTTTTTTCTTGCAAATACCTTAAAGCAAGGGATGTCTTGAAATATTAGTTCTCCTGCTCAATTTCAGCTTTGTCTGTCTCACTTAGGACTAAACAATTTTTCTTCCCTAAAAGTAAGGCCAGCCCTGAAGGTTTGCTAGTTTAAAGTAATGTAGTTCTGAAAGAAGGATAAAGCTTCACTTTCTTAACACCGGTGTCTCAGAGCAGAACATGAGCTTACCAGATCCTATCAGTCCTAGACACTGAAATACAACTGTCATAAATGCACAGAAGGAGGAAAAGTGTTCCCTGTACATTCCTCTGATGGAATTGTCAGAGAGATGGCTTTTTCATTTCGTATTCATATATTAATTTTTCTAAGTGATAAGGTAGCTGCTTTGTAATAATTTACTTGCAGAATAGGGAGCAAGGTGTTTAGAAGGGACCTGAAAGATATTTCTTTTTAGCAGCAGCTCTCTGATGGCTAAGGCACTCCATCATGGGAGAATGGAGACAGACATGGGAAAAACCTGTCTGCAGGTGCAACTCAGTTCCCATACAAACCTCAGGAAGGCATGTTTGGCACGATACTGAGTCTGAGCTAATGCCCCAGCTTCCCCATCTGGCTGGTTAGCCACCCTCAGTACCATGCTAGCCACAGGCTCCCAATGCCCCACTCTGGGTTAATGGAGATGCTGCAGGCTCAGACTGCAAGCAGAGCCCACCAGCATTTCCCTGCCCCTCACTGTGCAGACCACCCTGTGTTCTCATTTTAGGAGTGAGGGGGGGAGAAATGCGGGCTCTGTAGGTATTTGAATAATTAATGATCTTAAATAGATTACACTTTTCTTCATTTACCAGCTCACCTAAAGTCTGAATGCCAGAGCAGCTTTTGTCTGCTCACAGACGTAAAGAAATCACAGTTGATACCATGACCCATGAATTGTTATTTTTAACTTGACATTTCTCTCACGTCACTACAGATGTTTTGAGGAATGGGAAATAAATGAAATTATTGGGTTCTTTTGAACTAACAGTCTATTGTCAGGTTTATCATGTTACAGTGGTAACAGCAATTGCCTTAAGTGATTTTTAATGGATAACAGTACACATCAAGTTATGATCTTGTCAGATGTGAAAACTAACCAAGGTTAAGTTTCATCAGTATTTGAATAGAAATCTGAAGAAAATCCCGAGGGCTAAAGAAAGCTGGGAGAAAAAGAGTTTATTAGGAAAAGAATATAACAACAGGAAAACTTATTAGTTAATCAAAATTAATTGACCATGCTGTTTTCAAAAAAATTAATGTGATTGCAGCTGTTTATGCAAAATATGGATGATTGCTTTATAATTAAGAAGAACAGGAATTTGATAAACACAGTCACAATTACTTCATTTACATATATATGTGTGTATATACATATATATATATTATCAGCTTCATATTCTACAGTCTGACATTTGCTGGGTGATGTCACATAGTGATTCTTAGCATACACATCACGAAGGGACAAGTTTTGTTGTTCTGACATTATATAAGGATCTAATGTATAAGAAGTAGATTAAGATCATTAATATAAAATTATATTATGATACAGTAAAAAAATCCACCTGGTTTCTGCATCACATTATGCAGATTCTCACAAGCACAAAAAAATGAAATTATCCCTATCCTTTCCCGTCAGACAGAGGCAAGGGGACTGGAGATAGACTGTACAGCCAAAGAAACAGAAGAGTTAACTTCTGATAATTTACATGAATTACAATTTTGCTTATTTTTAACTAGGGTGAAAAAGGACAAGGAGATAAGGGCAGCAAAAAGGAGAGAGCAATAGTCATAGGGCATGACATTTGGTTTAAGACATCTAAGTTTAGGTGACTTCATTTGCTCTGCATGTCTAAGCACCCACTGTATTCAGTGGAGATTTAGTTGAGACAGGAATCAAGCCATTCAGCTCACACACCGAGTGTTTTATCAGCCAGAGTCCTCCCAGAGATTCCCTGCTAGGTGCAGGGAAAGAAACCAGCTCCTGCACTAGAAGTGATGTTCTCTTTTAGTAAAACATTACACTGAGTATGGTAATCAACTTCCTACACAAATGCATTGCTTTGTTGCATTCTAAATGCCCAGAATTTATCTTAATTCTTGAGGCAACATCCGTATGAGGAAATATCTATGATATGGCTACAGTATCACAGATGTTTTCCTCTCACCCTAAGAGATGAAAGAGATTCAGGTTTAGGCATAGAAAACTTCCCTAACCCTTCCACATCACAGATGTGAATTTCTGTTTTGGATGTAACCATTTTTATTTATTTGACCTTTATTTTGTCTTATTTTGACTGCTCACTTGAATGACGCTCCACACTTGTAAACTTAAACAGGCTTTTTTGGTTTTTTTATTTAGGCTTTTCAAAAACACTCTTTGCTCTAAGCATCTGAACTCGGCGCCCATGCAGAGTGAGCGAGCAGCAAACAATCTACTGGAGTCATTTTAAGAGCCTTTCTGTAAATATGTTGCACCAGTTACCTAACGGTGCATGAAAGCGACATAGAACTGGAGATGCTCTTAGCAATGTTTCTGTGTAATCACAGCATTAGGATGTGAGCTCTTTGGGCTTGAACCTTTTGAGTGGCATAGTATAGTTCAAGTATCACTTGATAATCAGGACTGAGTCACCTCCCTTCTGCACAGTAAGTGGCATTAAAGTCATGGTGGGATTGTAGTTGGTGTTTTTCTCAGATGCTGTTTCAGTGTTGTGAATCGAGATTTTTATCAGGGGAAAAGCTTAGTTGCATGTCCAGAGCTGTCTTCTAACATCTGGGGTTAATCTAGTTCTCTCCATTTTCTTTTTGTATTGCAGATAAAGTGAATCAATCCACAGGTACTGTTTCCACACAAGGATGCCACCAGCCACACCGTTATCTCTGAGTTACCTAGAACTGTGCTATCGCTTCTTGAATGATCTGGACTTTCTGCTTCCTTCCCCACCCCACTCCCCTCTGTCCTATTTGGATGTTACTTGCAGCTTTGGGCTGTAGAGGTCATGCAACTAGAGTTTTCAGCTTATTACCATCTCAGCCAGTAAAGCATCAGATTTCCTAAGGGCTTGTCAGTAAAGGAAGGTCTTGTGTGCATTAGTATCCGTCTGGCTATTTGTGTTGGCCAGCCCATTAAACTATCAGTAATAAGAACTACGAGTTGCAACTGAAGCCCCAGTACTTTACAAATCTTCAAAATTCCTCTAACGTGTGTGATGACCCATTACCTCAAATGAGCTCATCACAGATACAGTGTTTGGTGACTATTACCTCAGTGTGATTCACTAGAGTGCTGGCTAATGTGTTGCTTACTTCTGTTAGTTTCAAAAGAACAACTGTAATAATCAATTATCAGCGGGTGGTGGTTTCCTCCATGTTCAAATACATCAATTGCCAGTTGCTGCCAAGCTCTGCTGGGTGCATCACAAATTGTCATAGCCTCCTAGTGCTTCAGTCTCTGGTACTTTGCACAGTGGCAATGATTTCTGACCACTTCTACTGTCCGTGCATTCATGTTGGCCCAATAAAGTCTGCTTGTTGCCCAATCTTTTGCATAACCCCTTCTAAGGTGTCCTCGTGAATCTTTTTCAGACTCTTTCAGTGCATTTTAATTGGAGTCTCTGTTTTCCCCTCTTTCTGCACTAGCTCATTCTCTCAGTCACCTCTGGGTTTTTTCCATTCCAAAAGTCTCCGGTAGTCAAGGGAACTAGTTTCTGTACAGCCCAGTCTGAGCTTATTATTTCTGTTAAAGGACTCATTGTATTGTCACTCTCAGTTTCTGTCTGTTTTTCAGCTCTCATGTTTTGCAGATCTGGTAACCATTATGGCAGCGTGTTGCTTGTTCTTACAAATACTTTTCTTTGGCTTTTTGTTTCGCTTTGTTCTGTTCTGCATTTTGTCCTTCTTTGAAATTACTGTTCTCTATTTCACATTTCATATGTACTTTTGTACTGTTTCCATGCACTGAGCACAGAAATCACTGTGGCATAAAAGACAAAGGTTTGTCAAGAATCTCCCTGTATTCAAATTAAATGATATAAAAACATCCAGACTGGGTTGACCACAGTCCAGCATGTTACCGGTGACAAGTGCTGAGCAGATGCCAAAGGATGTGTTTGAAGAGCTGCTGGTCCTCTGCTGGTCATCTATAATAATACTGAAACATTCTCTTAATGTCCTACAAGTTGCAGATCAGTGGTTTCCTAAACCAACATACTGAGAATGTTGGAGTGGTGTTTTATTTATGTATTTTATTACCCTCACTTAATTACCCTCACAAAAATGTTTCTTATCTTAAGTAGACCAGTTCCTTTTGGAATCTATGTAAACTTCTATGTAAATCCCTTGTAATCTGAAGCAAGAAATCCTGAAGGTGAAGTATAAGCTCTGTGAAGAACAAATTTCTTTTTTTTTTTTGGTGAACCTACCATCTCCTAGTACCAATTGAAGATTTCTTGTTCTTGTACAGAAATAGATAGGCAATAGTTCTTTCCAGGTTGATCTCTTCTTGCCCTGGACAATATAACAATCTTCTATTATATGCCTCCCTCAGCCATTGCTTTTCAAAGCCTTACGTTGTTTTCTGTTTCATTCTGTGTTCTTTTCTGGATAACACTTCATGTTGACTTTTTACTTTTTTAACCATAGCTCCACACCTTGCCAACATTTTCAGGAAATTTTATACTTCTCCATTAGAAGCTTAGGATCCTTGTCCTGTAAAGTTGTATATTAAAAGTTTTTCATAATTTCCCTCCATGTATATTTCTCTACACTGAGTTCTGATGTCCAGTTAGTCATTCAAGTTTAAGAGGTCCTTATACAGTTTTCCCCTGTTGGTCTCCAACTTTCTTCCCCTGAATAACCCAGTATTCTCAATAAACTTTGTCACTTCAACGCCCACCTTCTGTTTCACAGCATTTAAGAATATGTTAAACAGCATGGGTCCGAGCACAGTCCCTGTGGGACTCCACTGGTGACCTCCCTCCACTGTGAAAATTGGCCATTTACTCTTACCCTTTCTTCCAATTGTTTAATCAATTATTTATTCATGCAACGACCTTCCTTTTTATCCCATGCTTGTTTAGTTACTTTAGGAGCCTTTGTAGAAGAACCTTGCTGAATGTCTTTTGGAAATCCATGTAGACTCTATCAGCCAGATCTCTTTTATCCACATGAATGAAATAAACGGTTTTTAAAGTGTGAATAATCTGACTCCTTTACAGTCACCTACATTAGGATGAAATGGAATTACCCTTGGAGTGCTTATTCACTCCATTGACTTGAGAGTCAATCTAGACATGCAGCCATTGGCTTCAGTGAACTTTCCACTAGACACCACAGGTATCCCTGCCTTCCTGTATAAAATGTCTAACAAGATATATCTACAACTTCCTGGCCCACAGATCATTTATCCACTTCTGGCCCACAGAATTCAGCTCTTCTCTCCAACTCCAGTGTTCTGAATTTATCTCTTGCCTTGGAGTTCGTCCATCTATTTGTTCTCCTTTTTTGCTTGGTACCCAAATTTTGCCATTTTTCTAATGTTATGCCTTATTTTGCTTTGAATGCTCACCAAAATAGAAAGTTCCAAACAGGATGGGGAAAATGAATGGAGAAATTTTAATAGGGCTTTTAAGACTGACCTCACTCTTATCGGCTCAGATCCTTACACCTTGAAGCAGAAGAAGAAGCAGGATCCCCAAGACACTTTCTTTGTGCCCTTGAGGGTTCCCACCTGGCAGCTAGTCACATAAAGCTGTTGTAACTCATGCACTTTCCAATATTTAATATGTTTATTTTTAAAACTTCAAGGCTTGGTTTTACACTGTAGTTTTGATTTCTCTAGCTTGCCTTTTTTTGACATAGACTGTCTAATTTTCTTCCAGAATGACCCTTTTCCATGAATTGAAAGGTACAGATGAACATGTTCAATGCCTAGCTTAAATATTTAATCTGCTCATATAAATTGCAAGAGGTATTGATATATCTGTCAGATATTCTTACTGTAACAGAGAAATAACCATTCATTTAATTCATTATATTGCTATAAGAACTATTACTATTTGACCTTGCAAATACATTTCTGTAGATGCTTGTCATTTGAGAGTTTCTTTAATCAAAGGTTTCAAATCATTGTTAGAATTAACCCAAACTGTTTTCCTTTATGTTAATTATATTAATTAATAGAATTTGGATAGCTATGCTTCTCTGCATCATCTTAGCATGCTAATTTTGATCCATGTAACATTTTGGTTGACTGCATTTCCACAGATAAGAATTTGTGTGTAACAATTTCTTGGGCCTTCTGGTCCACTGCCTTCTGTGGTTTTAGTTTCCCAACTGTGCTTGCTTATTTGCCTTTTTTTTCTTCCTTAATCTACTGAGTTTATTATTTAATATGATTAATTCAGAAGCATTTTCTTCTATATCTTGCATGATATAGTAGTACCTATTTCAAAAGCTTGCTGGCAGTTTGTGATTAGGTAATTTTAGTCTGAATAAGCTTAGTCTTATATGTTATTCTTAAGGCAACAAGTACAGCTGTCTTTCTTGATTTAGACTAAATGCCTATAATTGTAGAGCTAATTGAATTAAAATTTTGAATGCCCTATCTCTAGACTTAAATATCAGACTACTTTAGAAATATGAATATTTTAGGGGGTTAAAATTAGACAATTTATAGTAATGTATCTGGGGATTTTATTATGCCTCCTTTGAAATACATAACATTATCTAATTCCACATTAATATGTCTACAGCAAGTCCCTCAGTATTTCTGACTTGTTCTTAATTTTGGCCTTGGCCTCACACTCTTTAATGGTGGCATTTCTTCCTCTGCCATTTTTATTATAGTGCTGAGACATCTCTCCTGATTTTGACTATTGGTAACAGCTGTGAAGCCTGAGTCTTCTACTGAAGTGTGTCTAACATGGGGACCTCCTTGCAGGAACAGACATCTGTGCAGAGCTCCAGCCTCTGGCAGGGCTTTCCTAATCAGGCTCACTCCTGTTGGTATCCCCTGGGGTACCTGTCACTTTTTACCACGTGCACTCCACATGCACAGGACTAGGTGCTCAGTCTCACCACATTTCCACTTCCACTAAGAAGGTGGTTTACCAGAGCAGGAACAGCCCTCACCAAGGGTAGGGCCACCTTGGGATGGAAGTGTACAAACATACCACGTCAACTCCAATTTTCTGGCTGTTTAGCAAAGTGGGCAAAGGCCAGAGGAAATGGAGGCTGCTTATTGCCAGGTGTGACATAAGGGTAGCAAAGTCAGGGAATGATGGAGTGATGCTTCCCACTGTCAAACGGGAAGCATGTGGCAGAGTGGGCAATTAAACACAGACCTTCCAGCTGTCCAAAAAGTGCCTTAGCTCTAAGACTGAATGTCTCCACTGTGGTGATGATGATCTGTTTTTCAGATGAGCTACAAAGCAGTTATAGTTTGCTCCTCTGCAGTCATTAAAGATCTCAAGATTGCTTTTCATGAGCTTCCAGTTGTGTTATTTAGCTGAGTGGCCTGGCTACAGTCCAGCCTGGCTTACTGCAGACTGTATCTCTAGACTTCTGTCATTTTAGCTGTGCAACATAAACCATCTTAACACATCACTCAACACTGTTGATGCTGCTAAAAAGTTACATAGGGCTGCCCTGTAGCTACTGTAAAGCCATGAAGTGAAACAGTAATTTTAAACAAGTGTTGTATGCAAAGTATAGTCTGCCTGCCTGCATGGAAATGTTCATTGTTTTTACTGTCATTATTGTTATAATCTACATTCACATATATTCTCAAAGCCCAAGGAGCTCTGGGAAACAGCAATCTTTTGCCCTGAACTTGGAACTAATTATATACACACAAGTCGAGGATGTTTTCAATAGCAGCTTTCCTGGAAATTCTGTATACAGACAGAAAGGTATGAATAATTGTGATGGCTCTTCAGACTCTTAGACAGAGGCCTTATAAATTTCTGAGCACCTCTTGAGAATTTTCTCTTTATTTTAATATTAAAACACCCACAGGGTCTGAATTAATCTTCTTTTTCTGCTTGATGGTACTCTCCAGACAAGCAATGCCAATGTTAATGAAGCTCTGTATGTTTGATTCTGGGGCATTTAGATCCAGTAGATCTCTTGTGTAGTTTCCTAGGTTTGACTGGCCTGTCCAATTCCAAGGTGAAGTCATAAAATCATAGGATTGTAGAATGGTTTGGGTTGAAAGGGACCTTAAAGATCATCTAGTTCCAAATCCCCTGCCAAGAGCAGAGACACTTCTGACTAGATCTGGTTGCTCAAAGCCCCATCCCACCTGGTCTTGAACACAAGGAGGTGACATCCACAGCTTCTCTGGACAACCTGCTCCAAGTATCTCACCACCTTTACAGAGAAGAATGTCTTTCTAATGTTTAATTTAAATCTTACAGTCCTACAGTTTAAAGCCATTACTCCTTGTCCTATATATATATATGCCCCACATTGGCAATAATTCTCACTTTTCCATTCTTTGCTAATGGGGCAAGGCTTTGCATTCAACACTTCACACTCAGGAAATGAGTCCCACCACAGGGTACAGCCTCCTCATCTCTAACTCACACCAGGCACACCTTATGCCAGCATTTACCAATGCCTTGCAACATACATGCTAACCCCAGAACACGTTAAAAGTTTTGCAATTTTATTATTTTTTCAATTATATCATTCTAATTTTATGAAAGTATTGCATTGATTTCAAAGGCCAGTTTTAAATAGCCTGCCGTAAAACACCAGCAAGATATTCACCAGCCTTCTTTAGAATTTTTGCCCATTTCCATGCAGAGACTTTTGCCTCCAACTGCTTAAAATAGTGTTCAGGTTCATCTCTAGTTCCATGGATTTTTCCACCGTACTATTTTTATGTACTCACTTGAAAGCCAATATAGTTATTTTTCAGATATGCAGAGAGGGCAAAAAAATTCTCCAAGCATAAGATCATCAGTAGACTTCAGTTGCTTGCCTGCCTTTGCACCAGCTAAGTATATGTAATATGTCAACACTGGGTTTGGTTATAAAACCCTGTGTTTATTAAGCTGGTTTAGATTATCTGATTTTATTGTCTTCATTCTTTCAGAATCTAATCCATTCTACCAATGCTGTATGATATGACTGAAATAGTCATATGTAAGACTTGATTGGAATACTAATTTTCCTTGAGAGACATTTCTTTTCTGGGAAAAGGAGTTCAAAACTTTTCTACATAAGAAGTGGTTAGTAATTTTTTCTTATTATTCTATTCCAATTTCCTACATCTGTTGGAAGTGTGAGTTAATATTTGAGACCTCTCAATAGGCCTTTTCACTTTCTAGAACCCTGACAAAGGTGCCATGGCATTGTAAGCCTCTCTTTTTGCTATACATGCAGAAAAAAAAATCTAAAAATATCTATTCCTGTTAAATTAAATCTAACATTTGTTATATGTGCACAGAAATGTGCTCTAGAAATTGCAAAATATAACCAACCTGAAAAAATGAAATCAATCAGTACCTCATCCACTAGATTATTAGTTTGATTAAAAAAAAAAAAAAAAAAAAGGCCCAGAAAACCAAAATGAAAATTCCCCTTGTCACATTCCTGTGTTATTGGCAGATGCCCCAGGCAACTTTCTCTGTCTCAGAAAGTAGAAGCTTCTACCCTAGAGCACAGTGTCTGAAGAGTGCTCAGAGATCAGATAAACTCCAGGGCAGCAGACCACATTAACAGGGATGAGGGATGATGAGGGCAAGGATTTCCAAATCCCACCACCTGCAGTTCTCTTTATTGGAAACATGAATGCTTGGGTGCATATTTTAGTTTCTGTACTTTCTCCCCATGGCTAAAGAGGGTAATGAGCTGTTCAGGGCTGCTGGCACCACCAGCTCTGTCTGTCCTTTTGTGCTGTTTGTCCTCCCAGAAGAAAGAAACTCAATGAAAGCCAGGGATGAGCGTGGGTCTTGTGCCAAGTAATGGCAACAATTCACTCTTAACACTGCATTTCTTTAATTTGCTTTTTATACTCTGTCCTTCCAGAGAATATGGGTTTGCTTTCTTCAATCCATCTGCAGTAATTTGTGGTGACATCAGATACTATGTGAAGGGAACAAACATGACCCCACCAAAGGACTCTGGTTCCTGCCTAGCAACAGCATCCACCAGTGTGCTGGTAGTGTGCTCTTCCTCCCCTAGCTAGAACAAATGCTAATATTCTTCACATGTGAATCCAGAAACTGAATAATAGGAGCTGACCTGACCAGAAATGCCAGGATCACACAGTCTCAGGAGTTTAGTTGCTAGCATAATACATCATTACGCTAGTGAACCAAACTCCTTGCTTGCTGTTTGCAACCACATTAAATATAAATAAGAGAACTAAACAAACCACTGAAAAATAGTCTAATTAAATTCTGCAGTGAGATGGGCCCACAGCTTTTAGTGATTTTAATTCCCTATGAAAAAAATAAGTGTATTCTCTTTCCTTCTTTTTCATGACATTTGTTCCCACACAGAAAGGCTAAAAGCAGCAGGTATTGACTTGCTGTTAATAAAGGACTTTCTCCTACACACTCACCTGAAAATGACTTTGCATGGTTAAGCAAAGCATCTGCAGGACCAAAACAAGATTTCAATCAGCAGTGAGTATGATCAAACTTAATCATGCTCAGATGTAAGCATGTCCTTTGGCAGTCAGCATTACTACTCAAAGGCTGGAAGTTAAGCAGGTGACTAAGTGGTCTGTAAGCTAAAGTCTAATTTGGAGAACTTATGTCTTCTTCATATGAAGTATTTCCTTTAAAAGTTTTACAAGAAGTTAAAGGTGTCAGACTCCATAAGGAGTGCTTGCAGTCTTTTAGTTTCCACTGCTCCTTCTCACTTGAAGGATTCATAAACCAACTTTTTTTCAGCTCTAGCTGTCTGCACTAGTCCCTAAAGGAGAAGTAGCTCTTAAACTTTTTATGATGTGTAAACAAGTACATCTCCTTTAAAAATGGCAGTGTTTTCACAAACAATGCTCCAGTTCCTGGATTTTGCTCCAGAGATGTATTTCATGGAAAATACCTTCCAGTCACTCTGCATCTGATTACAATAGCAAATCTGAAAAATGGCCACTTGCCATATAGTCCTCCAAGCACTTGTAATATCCCCTTTCTTCCAAATCAAACGCATTTTAATTTCCTTGCCTCATAGAATCCAGCAGCCTTTTTGGGTGAAGGAAAAGCACGTATTCTGGAAAAACGAGAGGCAGAATATTTCCCTCTGGATTCAGGTTGATAAATATTAAAGAATGGTAGCAATTCTTATTTGTAGAGAATAAAAAAAAAAGACACTACTCCAATCTCCTGAGCCATATTGGAAAGCTTATTTTATTTAGCAAAGAGAGTGATGAAAATTGCATTGGAAACGTCAACACTTTGGTAGCCCTGAAGCATTTTGGCACACTCCAGTCACAGGAACTGAATCAAAAGAGACTGCCCCATTGCTGTGCTCACTGACTGGCTTAACAGGTGTATCAGAGAACTGTTGCCAAAAAGGTGGAGAATGGTGCATTTCTGATGAGCCAGTGGATGCTGTTTGGCCAGCAAAGTAACTTGATGATGATAATAAGTAAAAAAACAAGCAAAACATAATCTTATGTGAATCTCTGAGCCTTTTTTTTTTTTTCCTGCAGTCTGTAGTCTCTCAAAAAATATTAGGATTAGCCAATGTATTGTAAGAGCACACTGTCTAGGCTCTACAACTCACTAATCATATAAAAGAAAATAGGCCGCAAGCACTCAAACCTAACCCCTCTTTTGGTCCTTAATCAAAATGTATCAGTTTTCCAAATTCTTTAGCAAAAATAGACATTTAGGCTATCAGCACAGAGTATTCTTCTAATCTTTTCAAGTGTTTGCAAATGACAAAATTGTTCCTATTGTAATTAAGGGCATTATGTTGAGGAATATAGGGGAAACATACCTAAGGGCTCTGACAATAATTTTGTTACTAATATATTCCCCTGGTTTGCCTTTGAACTCTGTCATTCCTTGCCTTGCAGCTGGGTTTAATGAGTGGTGAGATTATTCAAATGAGCCCACAGCAGAACATTGTTTTCTTAGTTCCTAGATCTTGAGAAGACATCTCCTGCCATAGTCAGTAGGTAAAACCTGAATCACAACCTTAGTATTGAATTCAATTTTATGCTTAAGGGTTTGTAAGTACCTTTGTCCCCCATAAATATAATTGTGCTCTGTTGTGATGGAGCTGATCTCTACTTACAGCAGCTGCCAATGAACCAGCAATAAAACAAAGAGAGAAACAGCTCAGCCTGTCACCAATGAGTGAGAAGCCAAATGTGACTGTGCTTATGCCATGGCATACAGACTTCTGCAAGTAAATTGCAAAGAGAGCTTACAGGACTCTGAGACACAACAGATTTGTATATGGGAGCTTGTTGCCATCTGTTATTTCCCATTATTAACCACTGGTTTTGGTCCCTGGGAGAGAAAAGGGAGATAGAAAGAAATTTAAATCTGTAGGAAGACATATTGTGTGAGAGATATTTTCCAGCATGGAAAAAAAATTAATAAGGTCCAATTTAGAACTGATAAACAGTCAATTCAGTATGGTAAGATTAAGGATTTTTCCTAAGGAATTTACAGGGAGATAAGCATCTCATGAATAAATAAATTCAGCTCCAGCACACTGATGTATTTATTGATTCACAAGCCATTTGTTTGAGAGTTTGCCCCTGAGGAGCAGAAGGTACCCTATTATTATTGATAATATAAGAGTTACAGTTATATTCAGAAACGACAAACTACATTTAAATGATGTCTCAGGGTTAGAACAAGAACCCAACAAAGCCAGGAAATTCAAAGTTAAGTCTGACACTATGTCAGACTGTATGGTGTCAGGAAAAATGACAGTTGTGTCTTTGCATATCTTGGCTTCTGTGGTTTACATCTCAATTTTAATGGCATAGAAGTGATATCATTTCCATCTAAATTAATTTTCCTTTTCCTTTATCATAAATAAAAAAGAACACTGTATTACTGTGGGTATGGAAAGAGGTCACAACAGCTCTCCTGAGGTAACACTGTCCGTGATAGAAATTACTCTTTACCACTTGTCTGAAGACCTACTTTCCAATTATATTATTACTTATTAGTTGTATGTTTGCATGGTTAAGCAATTTGCTGGTAGCTTTTGCAGGCAGATATAAGGACAAAATAGTTGCTCAAGAAGCTTACAGAGAGGACAGACAGCAGAAAAAAATAAGCTTATAGTGAAGTAAGAGAAATCACCTGAGCATGACTCCATGTGTCGCTGACACTTTGAGTTTTTTTGAAGATAGATTTATGGGTTTTTTTCCAGTTACCCCTTTTGCTAACATCTGCTTGGGGGAAAACACCTTGCAAACAACAACCACCATGCTGGAGACTCAAATGTCACATCCATACTCTGCCTAGACCAGCAGCTGCTGGTGCTCCCATGTCCAGTTACCTGCTGTATGAAGTCAGGGCAGCTGAGCTGGTTCGTAGTGACAGTCCACTGAGGATCACCTACCCTCACTTGGGGGGGTCTCTGGGAAAGTCTTGCAAGAGACCTTTGATCTTTTCATCATCCACATCCTTGAAGGAACACAAGGATCTCCAGCCTGTGCAGTAGCTAGCTGTGTTGTCATGTAATTTCCTTGCAGACAGAAAAGGTTTAGCTAAAACTATTCTTTCATAGGTAGGGGAAAAAACACATTTACATTTACTGTGCCTTGGGATGCAATACATGAAGCTTAAATTATAATTGGTAGGAATAAACTATGCTCCTAATCCTCTTTATATGTGTAGCTAGAAGGGGTCTTCCAGGTTACACAAACTTTTACCCTTCTGTATCACAGCTCTTAGATCCAATTGGGAAACCTGAAGCTGTTTACACAGTGAATTTCTTGCACATTGTAAAGGACAATGCATCTTCTCATCACTGGCAGGATTCTATTCCTAGATCAATGTATTCATACAAAGTTTACTCTCTGGGTTAGCTTCCAGGCTACAAGTGAGGAATCCTCCCACTTTAGAGAGCAATTCAGGAATGCTGGACTATTAAATGGCTACCATAAAAACAAAGAGTATATAAACATTTTGCCCACAGTGGGAAAATTCAGTGAGCAACTCTTCTAAGATGTTTGTGTTGATAAAAATCCATCATAGTACCAATCAGAATTTTTTTAAAGGTTTAATAAAGCCACATACATGATGAATTTCAAATGGCCATTAACAGTTTGAATTTGGCTATAGTTACACAACTTCCAGAAATTCCCACAAAAAAAGATAAAAGCTGGTGCAGCTGAGAATTTTCCTGATCTGTTTATTGGAAGCAGTGTGCAAGATAATGTTCTTTGAACGCAATTTTACAAATAATTCCTATTCTCCTAGACTTGGTCAGCAATTCAGCATGTGACTAATAACTAAGCTCATGGACAGGGCCTTCTTTTTTTTATCCCTGATACCCTTACAGTGGTAATCATGCATCTTGTCAGTTGTTATAAAGACAAATGTTCTCCATTGCTGTACTGTCAGCGCATTTCAGTACAAGCAGAAGGGTAGCACAGCACACCTGTTAGATGTGTGGAATATACCATTTGTCTTGTCATAGCTGCAGAATCAGGTGTATCCTGAGATGACAGGATCTTCAGAGCAGGAAAAATCTAGGTTTGCTCTTTACGTTGCCACTGACCATTCTGCTGCCATCTGTGCACCTCCTCGAGGCTCTTAAATAAGTTAGGAGATAGGCAGCAAGATTCTTTCCAAAACTGCTACTTTTTTTTTTTACATGTGGAAAAAACTTGTCTTTTAACTTGGCACACATGATATAGAAAACCAGCGAGCTATACATTAATTATTAAATACACACGGTGTGACTTGGAGTCAGAAGTTCATGATCGTGACCTTTCTTTTTTTTATTACATTCAGATTTTGAAGAAGCAGATGGGGTTTAGCTTAAATGTTACCATAAATTGCCATATGGAACAAAACACAGCTGATTATTATATTAACACTGATTTTAATATGTTTCATCAAGTTATTGTGGCTCCAGTTGTCACGCTATTCTGTTCAGTATATTCATTCAAGAAATTTAATGTTGTATCTTACAAATTGAGATCCTATTACAAACATATGGTGTATAAATAGATTTTGCCACCTGGTTACTGTTAAAAATCTGTAAGGAAGAAATTGCCATAGCGTTAACTCCTCCCTGCTGGAAGTCAATTTTCCAATCACAGACATTTTAAAGAAACACTAAGAGGTGGAAACTCTTGATTTGCTGCCGTGACAAAGGGTTAATTGTGCTAATTGCATTGTAATACCTGCTCAGTTTAAAGTCTTTCCCTGTTGTGATTGTCTTGGGAGTCAAATTGTTTTTAAATTGGTTTGTCACTTGAATGCATTTGGAACTTTGTGATTAGGGTTGTGGAAACCAAGATAATGTCTAAGTTATATAACAGTTCCTTCCATAATCAATCACTGTCTCATTTTAGATCTACCTAAGAAGGCTCCTGCACACATGGGAATATGCCAATTGAGGTAATGGATGAGGTAAACTAGCTGCTTGTTCTCTGTGAATCTTTCCATTTCTTTCCACCAGCGAGTGTTGTATGGAATATTTGTGGGCTTTCTGTTTTCTAGAGTCAGGCCCATCACCTCCATGAGTTATGGTACACTGTGAAATGAGCAGTTAAAAAAAAAAAAAAAAGCCTCTCCTAAATCTTAAGAATGTTTGCTTAATCGTGTTGCTCTTGTCTGCTCTAGCAAGCAAAGAAATAAGGCAGCAGACCCTATTCACCAACCACTCAAGTCAATGGATGAATTTTTATGGGCCATGCACCAGGCCTCAGTATCTGGCAATTTGAAAGCAGGAGGGGAGTGTTGTTACTCATGGCAGCCTGTTCAGCTGACAGAAAGTAACTACAAATACAAATCCTCTGAGCTTGTTTCTTTGTTCATAGATTGATAAAGATATTGAAATATATATATTTGGTCGTGAGAAAGGGATGAGGCTACTAGTAAGAATATCTAATTAATGAGTTTAAGGCAGTGTCTCCAAAGGTGATTGGTGATCTTGAGAAAGGTAGTGGTACCCGTGCTCTGTAATGACCTGAGCACCATAAATGCTGAAGATAGATGGGTAGGCTTGATAGGAACACAGTTACTCCAACAGTGTTATAGGGGCCAAGTAAAGGGCAAGTAATTCCCTAGGGAGGAAACTGATAAAAGGCATCAAGGTAGATTGATGGAAGGGACAAGAAATGGGTTAGCTGAAATTTATTGCAGACCTGGGCAGTGCTTGCTGTGGATAAAGTAGAAATATGAAAGAGAATTGAGTGGCAGTAAAAGCCAGATACAAAGTAGAAGCAACTAATGGTAAAAGGAGACTGGAGAGGTGATTCAGATACTGAAATATGATGAGAAATATGTAAAGGTGGGAGCTGAATGTACAAAATGCAGGCATTGGGGGCTTGGACCTGGGGGATCAACAGCTGAATAAGACATGGGTGGCAGGGTTCAGGAGGATGGAAGGGATGAGCAGAGAAGAAGTGAGCAACAGTGAACAAGGACAGGGAGTGCTGCTAGCAGGCTGTGGATGTAGTGAGCTGTGGTAAGGACAGAGAGATTAACTCAAAGCTGTAACACCCTTAGCACGCTGAGGACAAGGAGCAGGAAACACTTTCTCTTAGGCTTGTGTACAGCTCTGAGGTGAGGGGGCTTTTGTCTGTGGTTATGGGTGACTATTAAAAAGTAATTCCTTTAGGTACAGACTACTAAAAATATGGGGATTGTTGGCAGCAAAATATAAAGCAATAGCAACACAGAGAAATTAATTCTCTCCCCAGTCCATCCTCAATTCACTGCACTGTCAGACTCCTTAAACCAGCTGCCAGGCAACCAACAGGAGGACTATGGAAAAATTACTGAAGCCTTTTGAATCTAAAGCATGTATCAAAGGTGCTATCAGGGCTGGAACAAAATAGGTAGAACACAGAGGACTTGTCAGGCCATTACTGTGTCCCCCTCCAATACATTTGTGTCCAGTTGCTGCACCACAGCAGCTTCTGGTTACTCAATGATCTTTGTTACCCAGTGATGCATGTTCATTGGGCTTCCTTGGCTGTTAACCTACAACTGAAGGGAAAGTCTAAAGATCTGGTCATCACCAGAATCTCTGTTTTAATCTTTTTGTGGGCAAACTATTTTAAAGTTGATTATTGAAAGCAGAAATGTGGTTTTGTTCATTTACTTACCTTATACGAACCTGTATATTTTCTTTTGGCTATGATTTTGTTGAAAATAGGTGCAAGTTTGTCTTGCAGCCTTCTGTTATGCATCTGACCCTACCTGTGCTATTTCTTTTCCTGTAGAAATGCTTCAATCACTATGGTAGTTGTTAATGATGAAAATAATACATAGTATATGATATCAGGATGACCACATAGAATTTTAACTATCAAGTTAAATTATTGTAAGTATTTTTTCTAGTTTATTTTGTCAGACTGCATATAACACAACCTGTTAGTGAGACAGAAGTCTACTGTATCAAGCTACTGTTCTGTGGCTTCTAAATGACTTTAAATCACATTGTATCCGATAATTACTAATGCTCCATTAAAGATCGGAAAGGCAATTTATTAGGAACTCCCAAAAGTCTTCTCTAAGCAGTGCAATCTGTGTTTGGTTAAAATTTTACATAAAATCAATACAAAATTATAGCTGCATAAATAGTTAAACAGTTCTCAATGTTATAATTGAGTCTGTTCTGCTTTCGACAATTTGGAAAATGCAAGTTTCAGAGGAAGGGTAGCTGAGATCCTGGGGAGGAGGATGCAAAAGGTTTTCCTGTTCTCAATGCCATGTGGAATAGAAGAGCATCGATCTGCTGCTTGCCAGTGATATCTTTGTAGTCTTTTTTTCATCTTCTGGAGGAATCTTAAAAGTGTCATCAAACTAATAGCAAGATAAAGTTTTTACTACTTGCTAGTTCTTGCTAGTAAAATGTTTAATATCATTCCATGGTAAGGAGTGATTTCAATTTTAATTAAGGTCCAGATCATCTCCTCTCTACACAAAAATAAGAATAGTAAAGCAGCAGGTGTTGAGGCTGGGGAATGAGTGTTTCATCCCTTAAAATGAAATTGGGGACAAAAAAAACCCCTCCAAATAAACCATGAGTGAAAAATAAATTAAGGAAAATTACTTTCACCTCCACCTACTCTGCCAATTTATTCACAAGGACATTATTTACCTCTTTCTAAAAGTTTTATAAACTTAAAAAAAAAATTAAAAATAAAATACTCACTCTCTTTTCCAGACTTGCAGAGTATTATGAGCTATTTGATTATGAATTGAACATATGTTCTACTTACTGAACTAAAGCAATGGATTAGTCATAGCTGGTGTCGAAAGTTGGTTTGTTTACAAAGTGGTGGTGTTGGATAATATCTGAAGAAAGACTCCCAAAAGTCACATTTGTGCCACAAGCAACTATTTCAAATCTCAAGCTGTAAACACACACATTAATTCTCTTTCTCTTCTTGACAAGTAATGTAAATGAAATAATCTCAAAATTCAGTTGAGAGCACTGCTATTGAGAGGGACTCAATACTGCACAAGACAGAGGCAGAGGTGAGTACTCTATTGATTCCTATTATATCACTCAAGAATAAAGGAGGGCTGTTTTCCACCTGACTTGGAAGGGCATAAGCAGCAAAGTATTTGCAAAGGATTTAACCAGTGTCCCATGGTGCATGTATCCCACTCGTTTCTCTAGCTGGGTCTTTGAAAGCCTTCACTGTCTGGTCTTTAAGAAACTCATGCAAAAGGAACTTCCATTCTTTAGAGATTTTTATCACACCCAAAAGCAAAGCAACATGTGACTTTGCTCCACAGCAGGTTTCCATAACTATCTCCTGTGAGGAATTTCTTTTGTCCATCAGTACTCTAAACACCACAGAGATGTGTAATTCTATGGCAAGTGAAGGATATGGCAAAAGTGATGATTTTTTGGTAAAGCAGACTGAAAGCCATGGTATAATTAACTTGATTGGCTTATCACAGATCAACCTTAGGAAGAAAGATATATATTTTGTGTTTAGAAAAAATAGCAGTCCTTCCCTACCTGGAACATCCTGTAGACACAAAATCTCACTTCTTGATGAGGGTATGTGTGGATCTTATCAACCTGCAGTTAATGATAAAAGCAAATCTTATAAACAGGCAGACTTTAAATAACACATTAAAGCTTATCACTGATGATATCTTTAATTATAGTAAAGCAAATTGTAAGACAGTCTAATGGGAAATACAAATTACTTGTTAAAATTATTAACAGACTTAATGTGCTTACATTTGTTTATGTGTACAGGAATCATTTCAAATATTTGACTGCAATGACAATATGTGTAAAGATCAATTAAAAGTCAGGAAGATGAGATATTGGATTTTCAGACCTTAATAGGATTTCATCTGCACTTGTTATATTATGTTATCCACTTATAATTGAGCTTCCATCATATCATAGAATCTGTCACTTCACCAATTTATATTTCTAACCTCTAATGAAACTTCTATTTGCTAAGGAGAATTTTGAAACCCAGGATCCTGTTGGAGCAGTCTGGTACAAGCATTAATCTGCCCCACTCAAAGATTGGGGTTCACTCTATCAACATAAAAAACAAATGTAGCCATGGCAATGCCAAGGCACCCTCCTACTTCACAGCCATCACTGCTCTTGCAAATTAATCTCACAAATATCTTAGGTAGAGTTAAAAGCAGATTTATATATAACAAAGTGAATTGGTAGGATGAAAATTCCCAGGTGTTGGTCTAATATGAGTTTATTAAATTCAACAGAATGAAAATAATCACCATAAATACAACAAAAATACCTTTCTATACTTGTCTGCTGAGTCAGTCCCACCCCATCTGAGGCTTTGTCACTACAATGGGTCTGTGATAATCCAGTGCTCAATTGTGTGAATACTCCATTTTCAAGGGTCCAGTTGGAGTTGCTCAAATTCACTGGTGGTTTCCAGCTGTGCAACACTGATGAGTATCCCTTACAAGCCATGGCCATTGCCCCACTTCATCCAGCCCTATCCTTTGTAGTGGCTGATGAGATGCAGTCACTCCAGTGGAGTGATCTATTGGCACTTTGACTGGTAAGTGTGACTGCTAGGATCAGCCTGTCACTTGAACACAGACTCAAAAATAATGTAAAGCCAGGGTCTTTCAATGTTCTCAGATTGAAGCTATTGTAAACAAAAGTGATTGCTCTAAATAAATATCCTTGTAATTTAGCTTATCTTTTATCTACTTTCCATGCAGTATTCCAAGACAATAATTTGTGCATAAAGTGGACCTTGGCCAAGGTATTTCTATAGAGAGCTAACATTTTAGCAGTATTTTATTGTAACAGCAAGCTTAACCTTGAAACTAACAGATGTTGCTTTGAAATATCTGATGTAAGGTAGTCTGTCAAGCCAAGCTTAGATGATAATGAAGGGAAAAATACCAGACATAGAGAATATACTGATACTGTGTTTGAAATCACCTATCCTCATTAAATTTTCTGGCCAAATGATATATATATTTTTAAAACTTTTTTAGAAAGCAGAAGAATTTCAGTTTTTCCTGACATTGATCTGACCCTCATTTAAGCTCTCTACTGCTAGAGATTGTCTCAACTGATGACACCTGGGATATTAAGTAATGTCCTACAAAGAATGCCACAGTGTGCTCTGTCTTCTCTGATACTTTGTACAGTTTCTTAAAATAAAGAAATATCTTTAAAAAACAATGCAGGAGTGGAAAAAAAAATAACAAGGAGAGAATATGAAAGAATATATGTGAGGGTCTCTGGTGGTATAAACTGGTATTCCTCTTAGCCTAGCCTCAGGTTTATTTACAGAGCCAAATATGTTGCTGAGATGACTTTTTTTATGACACGAAAAAAAGCTGAATAGAAATAGTCTCCAAAATAATCCAAAACACATATATTTAATGCTGCAACAACTTTTAGTAAATCTTCCACCATGGGTTGTCCAAGCTGACCAGTAAGTGCTCCCTGAGATGCCCTGGTCACAGGCTGTATGGCTGTTATCCAGCTGAACAATAGCCCCATTTTAAACATTAAACATAGATTAGCAAATGTTTCTATATAAGTGTAGACACCCCAGACTGAGGAGCAGTTGTATGCATGCTGATGCCACCACAAAGGGGGTCAGCAAAGGCTCTGAAAGACAACAGGAACATCCGAGACCACCAGACAGCTTGTTAGGCCTTTCCTCTATGAATTGTTTGGGTCCCCATTCCCATGTGTCCTGAGCATAGCAATTGCTCTGGGTGTTAACCACTCATCTCACAGTCATGCTTGTCTCTCTCATCCAGAAAAATCACCCCCCAGCAAAGGTTTGAGCATTTCCCACTACCTCACCACACAGTGCTGCCTGGCTGGGTGTCTGGGGCAGACCCTTGTACCAGGGATCACCCTTTTGGCATCTCACTGCCCCCCACATCAGCAGGCTTGCATTGCTCCCTCCTTGTCCACTGCATTTGATTAGGCATCCCAGTCCCACCATGTCAGCTGTGACAGGTTAAGGTGCTGAGTTTTCCTCAGGCACCAAACTGAGTTCATATTTGAAACACAGGGCCCTGATTTTCCCTAGGCAGTACAAAACACCTAGTCTATTCCTTTTGTTTGTTTCATCCTCATTAATGTAATTGCTTTGGGAATGCCAAACTATGTATCTGCATCTATTTCTACAAGAATGTGCTACTTGAAAATGTTCTTATTACCATTTTCTCACTGAAATTTGCTGATTTGGTGTGCTTTGTTTTTGGTCTTAGTTTTCTTTTAATAAAGCATTTTGAACTGAGTTAAATTTTTAGATAAAGAAAAAAAAATCTCCACTCTGCAGGACTAGGTTCTGGGTGATGCACAAATACCCATCTCATGCAGCATGGGACTCACTGTGGTAATTGCTCCTGCACTCCTCTGAATCCTAAAAATTATCATATGGGGGGAATCAGGATTATGAAGATCTGATATGTTCCCAGTGTAGGCATGTTAGAGATGCCTGAGAGTGTACAAAGTGTTGAACTTACAGAGCCAGTAGGCTGAAATTTGTAGTTTCCCCCTTAAAAACAAAGAGCTGCTTTCATTATTTTATTTGCTGTCTTGTTACTACGGCAACATTTATATGAATAATTCATTCCTTCTTCAACTTTATCTTAACAAAGTCAAAGACTGCATCCTAAATATCAAAGCAGACCAAACTCTTTTTTTTCTTCCACTTTTTCCAGCTAAAATGGCATTGCTATCCTTTAGTATTATTATGCTTGAGATAATTATTATTCTCAATTATTATTTGGTCATGGCCTGAAATTATTAAGCATTCAGTCCTTTCCATGATGCTTGCACTTATGGATTATTGTAGTCTATTCTTTTTGTTAACTGATCTTCCTAAGCCAAAACATTAAAAAAAAAAAAAGTATTCTGTATTATATTAGCCTTTAAAAACCCTATAATTTCTCAGAGTTATTTTCCCCTTGCTGATATTTGTTAATTTAATGAGAAAGACTAATAATGATCATCGAAAGCCCCAAATATCACATTGACAATGAAATGAATCTCTGCATCTGCAGTGGAACTGTTGAAAGTGTCAGATGGTGGCTGCCTTTGAGCACACCAAGCTGGCCAAGAGCGATGCACTACAAAGCTCCAGGTACCACAGAAAGTGAGGCCTGGCCATCAGCTAAAGGAGAAAGGATTTTTCAGAGGAAGCAAACAGTCTGGTACAGGAGCTGGCAACATAGCTGGCATCAGAGGGGCAAAAGACTTAATGAAAAGCAGGACATTACCCCCTGACACCAGCCCATGGGCGACCACCATGGTGGGACCACAGCAGAGAGGTAGAAGGTCACTGGCATAATACAGTGGTCACAGAATCCCAGTGTCCTGGTTGCCCCCTTGGGTTGCACTTCGACAACATCCTAAATTTTCTGTTGATTTTCATTTGCTGACTATTTTCAGCAGAAAACTCACATTGCTAGAAGGGCTCTTGCTCCCTGCTAGAAGATTTCAAAGCCACTCATACCTACAGTCAGAGGAGAAGGATGAACTCTTCAGACTGCATTTTGCAAAATATTTTTACTGTTGAAGGGATGTGGAGCTGTTTCAAATGTTTGAGTGATTCCAGTGTCTCAAAAATTTTGTTCTAGTTTAGTAGATCTTTGAAAAGAAGCAATTCACTTGATGGCTCTTCAGCATTCAATTGATGGCTTAAGTTTTCTTCCCATTTTCTCTGCATATAGCCTGATATTTATTGACTTAAAATCATACCAAAAAAAGAAGAGAATGATTTGCAGAATTTTCCTAGAGTTGTAAGTGAGAAAGCCTGTCAATACTTTTCATAATCTAGAAAAAAAAACCCACTTAGGAATAGCTGACATTTTACAAAATCAAAGATAATCTTTTGTTATATTTTTAAAGATTTGGACAACTCCTGAATAGAAAAATGGTAAAAAGTGCTCTCGATTCTGAGTGAATACAGATTTTTTTTTAATGACATTCTCAGTCAATTTCCTATGTAATATGAATGATCAGCATGCAGAGTTGTCTGATTTTTGTCATATTTATTAATGATGTACAATACTAGCATAGCACCCTCTGCAAATTATAAGCTGATTAGTTTTCAGCCATGTCAGCTAGTACTTTGATCCTATCTGAATTGATATGCTAAGCAAGGAGAAAGTAAATCATTGCTTAGGTAGGAAGCCTATCTCAATACCACATGCTTCTTAGCAAGGCAGAAGAGGAACAAAATGTAGTTGATCCAAGCTGTTTCTTGTGCTTGTGCCAGCCCAGCCAGAGCTGGCTCAGGTACACTGAGCACTGTTAGCCTGTGCTGCATAAGTGTATGGAAGAAATACCTCTGTGCTGCAGAAAACAGTGATGGGCATTTGGTAGTTTCAGGCTGAGTCAGTACCCTAAGTCTGAATGGCAACAGGGATTGTGTTGCTCAAAACACTCTGGTTTAACTGGGCCATGAAACAGAGGGTCTCCACACTTATGTACATTGCAGACAGCTTGAAGTCTCTGACTATTAATCCTGATGGCTTTGCCAAGTCTCCATTTGTGACTGGTTTGCTACTTGCAGGTCCCCGTGTAGCCAAGCCCTCAACTTCTAAAAATGAATGTGCATGACTGCATGCCATTAAATAGTTGCAAGATTTCACCCTCAAAAGGTCATGTTTTATCGGTAGGCAGGGCACTTCTCTTGACAGCTTGAATTAGGCAGTGTGTGTGTCCACATCTGGGCATGCATATGTCTGTGCTGAAGTGCTGGGAGCAAGATACAATCGTGATGTTGGGGAAAGGTTCAAAAACCCAGTCTCTCTCCATCAGGCCAAAGCAAGACTGCTCTTTAATGTAGCAGTGTAGAAGTGTGACACAAATAACTGATTAAGAATCAGAACTCGAAGCTAACTACTATAATTCAATAGTCACTTGAATGATAATACTGTGAAGATACATACCCAGTTGTGTGACAGAAAAGAGAAAGGCTTTAATAGTTTCTATTTAACAGCTGCAACACATCCTACAATTTTAACTCTTCTCATTATGGCTTTTATTTCAATGCACTGTACAATATTTTGCTGTGAGAGATCTGTATATGTGTACGAAATAAGGCAATGGCTTTACAGATATCTCATTCTGCCTGCATCCTGCAAATCATTGTGCTGAGAGGGAAGAAAGAGGGAGTTGTATGGGAAATGATGGTAGAGTGTAACCTTTCAAAGCATCTTGTCACCATAGCACAGTTAGGATCATATTGATCACAAAACTCACTGCCTTGTAGGAATGGTGCAGGATATGCTAAGACATTATAAACAACGGGAAATTAATCTTTCCGTTATTAGACAAAAGATTTTATTATTCTTCAATTCTTTGTGGAAAACAAATGGACTTTGTCAGGGTGGGAAAGGATGAGAAAAGAAAACACATTGCATCCTCATTATCAGAGGAAACCACCTTGCTATTTCTCTTATTTTATGTGTCAAAGTTTCAACCTGCTGGTATGATCTCAGCTGAGGGAAGACCCAAAACAAATCTGATCATGCCTGACACCTTGTATGAAAGTCCTTGATATATTTCTTTGCTCTATTGGCATTTTATTTTTCAGTCATCCATGTTATACACAAGACTCCAACCTGGTGAAGTTTTCCTACTCAGAAAGCCATATAGGCATGGACTTTAATCAAAAGGATTTAAAGTGAGATTTAAAATAAGTCTCTCAAAGTGTAGTTCTAAAGAGCAATGTAAATGGACTTAAGTATATACTTAAATGTATTCCTGAGCTAAAAATATAATTCACATGAGAAATCTCTGAGAAAACTGGTAAGCTCTCAGCTGCAGTTACATCCTTTGTAAAATGGAAGTAATTGTACTGGTAGCATGAGCCTTTTGGGAAATCCATGATATAATGTTGAAAACAGCTTGCAAAAAACAGCCTCCCAAGGGATATGTTTCCGTTGCTTTCAGAGTGAGAGACGTGCACCTGAGGTGCTGACAACACTGTGGGTTGCACATGAGTGTATGAACATATATGACATAGGAGTGGGACACAGAGCAAAGGAGCTTGGCTTTGAGAAGGATTAGAGAGGGGTATGAAATTTTGCCAGTGGTGGTCCCAAAGCTGCCCTTCCTGATATTTTTATCTTTCCAAGCCTCCTTATCAGAAGCTGTTTCCACAGAAAGGCAGCAGGACAACTGACTTTGCCTTTTGTTTCCTCTTTCCAGTGCCTTGTTGGTGAGGCCTGGCTCATTCAGTAAGAAGTGAAGGGGAAAAGTAGTGGAGATGTAATTACAAATTCCCTACTCGGTGGGAACTTGGTGTGTTACTTCCCCAAAAGATGGGGATTCACCTCATCTGGAGCACTTGGAGCAAGAAATCTCTACTGAAGGGATTCATTCTCCTGGTTCCTGGAAATTATATGGACCAGTGGGAGCAGGCAGGATTACAGGGGAGGTCGAAAAGAGCTGTTATATGAACAGTTGTCAGTTAGGGTAATTCTTGCCTGGCAGCCACATAATCTGTGAAGAAATCCACAGATTTAAACTTTTCCTGATAGACCTTCATGGTAACTTCTAAATTTAATTTTAAAGTTAAATCTCAAGTCTGAATGTTATGATTATTAAGTCAGTTAGTAACCCAGATACTGTATTTTTCACAAAGATGGAACATTTAAGTTCAAACACAATTTCTAATGGATGCTTGTGAGACAGGCTAGTAGTAGCACTGTCATTCAGTATATGCATATAAAGGCAGGGGGGAAAAAAGTGATACCTTTTCCAGGCAACTTCCACATTCTTTTCCATTTCACCATGACCATACTGATCCCATCTATTACTCTTCAGTATCATAAACAAGTCATAATATATTAGTGAAAGCAGTTGTGAAGAGTTCATATAGCTGACAGAAATCCTGAGAAATAGGTTATACAGCACTGATCTCTCAGGAGGCCTTAAATAACAATCTAAAATGCATGGGACAGTGACCACTGGGTTTGCTGCTGCCATTTCAGCTTGATATTTTGCAATTTATAGTTTCCTGATAAATTGGAATCCACTCAGCTGGTTGATATTATGTGGGACTGTGGAACTGTCTACGTTAACACTGAAGGATTAAAGTGAGATGCAAATGACTTGGAGGTGTCTAATGACTTTACTTAGCAAATTAATGTAAATCTGAAATTATCTCTGCCCCATTAGAAGGATTTAGATGCTACAAACATCAACATGCAGACAATGAATTAGTTCAGGGTGTCTTTCCACTCCAACAGGACATTCCAGCCCCTATTTTCAGGATTTCCCACTTGACTGTTAGAAACTATTGCCTTAGGCTAAAACTTGTATTTGTAAAACAAGGTTTCGGGCTGATGATATATTATTTTCCAGTCACATTTTTAACATTGCAGAAGGGGGTGGAGGTTGAAAATCAAGTTGTCATTCAATTTGTAAAGCTCTGGGAGTATAAAAAGGAATATTTGCAGTTTGAAATGTACTTTTCCCTCCTAATTAGTTTCTGGGTGTTGGTAACAATCTGATTTTTCTGTTAGAGAATACCACTGTTACAAGAGGACATAACATGAAACATTTCCAAAATATTTTGGAAGGTTACATTTTTCAAGGCAGCATCTTTGAGACCCCTGAGATTGAACAGGGATTGGTTCCTTGGGAAAATTTTGCTAAAAAATAAAAGTTGAGAGAGTTGGGTTTTTTTTTTTAATCAATCTACTACAAGTGAGTGATAATTTTCTTTCAATATTAAATACTTATACATTTTGGGTGTTGAATATGGAAGCTTTAGCAGAATGTAACTGGTGATCTGCCACCATCAAGGGTTCACAGAGTTCTTCTCTGATCCTTCATATATGTAAAAGGAACCCCAACACCCAACATTGCAGAACTGACTTTTAGGTGTCTCTGGTCACTTTGGGGACATCCTGCTGCTGATGAACTGACAGTCACTATAATTTCATTTTGTCCTTTGCTCAGCCCCTGCACTGAAAGCCCATTTGGCTGCTTTCCTGCAGAAGTCATGTGGACAAAAGCCACCCAGCAGCTGGCAAGCTGTTGGCCATCATTTGCAGCACAGCAATATTTTGCATAGATTTTTCTGCATGTTTATTTTTAGTTTAGATCATTTCAGTGGTCTGCTTCACAACCTGGCTGCACAAAGAGAGGTGCTGGGACAGCCCTGGAGCAGGTCTTGGAGGACTGTCTGCCCTCCTGGGAGCAGAGGGAGGACAGAAGGAGGTTTGTTGCCTTCAGATCATAGTATTCAACTAAGGCTAAACTGAAGCACCTTCACTTCCCCAGACCATGTACTGAAGATCTCAGAACTTCAGCACCATCCATTTTGCTCTACAGGTCTGGTCCATGCTGCAACTTGGTAATTGTAGGTTTTGGCTACTGTTATTGAGAAAAAGAGTGAAAATGCTGAAAAATTGCAGTCTTTTCAAAGCAAGTGATGTGCCACTCAGTTAAAATGGTCTTGCCATGATGCTACTGCAGAACTGGGGTATTTTTAGTGACAGCACAATACCCATGAAGCTCTTAAGGACTAAAAGCAATGCTTTTGGAGTTTTGATCATTTAGATATATAGTTAATAGAAACCTCTTTTTCCTGTTTCTGTAACAATTCCTGCAGCCTTTTTATGCATCAGTATATTCCTGGCTAGCACCACTCAGAGACAGGATACAGGACTTGGGACAGATGTAAAAGACACGCCACTGGCAGGACTCTCCCATGAAGTGGAAGTTGGGGTCAAGGCCATTTCCCTTCTTTCTGTTTCATCCTCTCCCCAGTGCAAAGGAGGTCACTCCCCCTCCATCTTCTCCATACAATTCATGTCTCTCTAGGCTTTAATCTTACCACCCCTTAGTCGACTCTCTTCCAAGCTGAGGAATTTTCATCTATTCTTCTATTCTTGAAAGAATGCCTAGCCTACCTCTGTTTTCTTCTTCCTCCTTGTGTTATCCAGTTCTCTCACATTGTTTCTGAGGTTACTAAAATCTCTCACAGTCATAAAAATGTGTGTGAACCCTGTAGTCATAAAAGACATAAGGTCTTTACTGTTTTCCTCTGATAACTTTTCCAATAATTCTGAATATATTATTTGCCTTTTTTACCCACCATTGTTCTGAGGTGCCTACAAATCCTTTATCTCTTTCTGTGTAATAATCGTTAAGTTAGAGCTCATCTCTGTACCTGTATAATTTGCCTTATTTTCCACACACATACTCTGCTTCATATTTATTACAATGAATACCATTTGCCATTTTATCACTCAGCCACGTAACATTAGTAGATCCTTCTGCAATTATTCACAATCAACTACCATCTGCAAATGTGGTCAGCTCACTCCCATTTATAGTTCAGTTCCAAATATGCTGAAGAGCACAGACACATCTGGACATGGTAACATCCCTACACAGAGAAAACTGGGCATCTCTACTTACTTTCTAATAATTTGTTTCCTGGTACTACTTTACCTTTTAATCTCAGATAAACACTTGCAGAAATTTAAAGCTATTTCATATTGAAATAATTGTAGCTCCTTGTCTCCAGCTTGGAAGGCTGAGTGTGGGACTTCTGCTTGTGTTTTCTGAATTCCTCTCTAGGTTCTCTGGCATTTGTTTGAAGTTCTGATACAGATTTGGGATTTCTCAATGATTTCTTCAAGGCTGCATTTTCATTAAAAAAGGACTCAAAATAGTAGTTTTGTGCTTTTGTGATGCAATGCATAGGTATAGTTTTTGCTTGGTTTTTGGTATTATCATTATTTTAAGTGGTTCCTTGATTTGCAGAGATCAAGCAGCTCTTTTCTGTAGATTCTCCTAGTTCTAACAAGGAATGCCTATATTAGTCTTTCACTGGGATCACTGGTAAGACTTCCTTGTGCATACTTGTGCAACTGTTCATCTTTACAAACCTTGTGCAAGATTTAAAACCTCCTCTTTTTATCTTTGTTATATTTCATTGAAACTGGGCTCAAAAGTTGTGTGGGACAGACATATACACAGATATGTGCATGTAGTGTGACAGCATGAACCCTTTCCTTAGGCAGCTGAGCTAAAAACACAGGATGAATTCTCCTGTAGTCTTGTATGCTCACTCCATTGCCATGCATCTGGCTTCTTTGTAGTCTTTGTCAGAAATCTGATATCTCCGAGTATGCAAAATGCATGCTTCAAGAAAAGACAAAAAAACCCCACATTGCTATATATACAGGCATATAATAATGGTGATACATTAATTGTTTTGTGAGCTTCCAAAAGTATTTCCATAGTATCAACTAACATTGAGTGGAATAATGTGAATTTAAGCAAAAGCAGTTTCCATGGTTACACTGAAGGTATTCTAAATATAGCAGATGATGTAATCAGTTGCAGGGACTAGATACAAGATTGCTGCGTATTTCAGTAAGAAGTTTCTTCTCTGGAGATAGCTGTGAGAAAGTGTCTATATTACTTGAGGATACTATTTTTCAAATTATTTCTGTTGTCCCATTATTTTCTGCTCCTCAGAGCCTTTCCATTTTTCCATTTGCAGGCTGGTAGCTTCTTTATAGTTATTATAAATCATATACATCAGATGACTTTAATGCTTTTACAGAATTCTTAACACCAAATGTAACATTCTAAAATAGTTTCCACATCTGGACAGAGGAAGATTGTAGGTTTTGTAATCTCTTCTACCCTATATATTAAAACCCTGTTATCAGCACCTGTCATATCTGTCTATCCATCTTATCTGTGTATATGTCCATCTATCTTCTCCCCCATTGCTGTCATGTATCCAGTGCCCTCTGGTCTGATTTTATCTAGAGAGAAAAGAATGGCTTAATGATCTGAGCACATCTCCTTTTCTAAGATGCGTAATAAAACATTTCCCCCTTCTTCAGCCCAAAGTGACGAATTATTTCCCAGTGGAACAAATATCACTGCGTGAAATTTGGACTAACTACTTAGCACACAATACAGAAGAATGAGTAAATAGGTAGGATGAAGATTTGTTGTCACCAAAGGGGAATTGAGCAAAGGAGAAAATATTCAGGGAATTTATTCACAGAGTCCAGCTCTTCTTCGTGTCACCTTTCTGGCCCTACTGAGTCCTGCTGAAATTCTGATTTTTCCCTGAGAATGTAGTACATACTAAGTGCTAAGGGAAAGTAAGTCACTTCCCCCAGACAGATCAGTTTTCTCTTACAGCAAGCTTTTTTAGGATACCTATCTTCAGTCATTCCTGTTTTAATCAAGAATTCCTTTCCATTCCCACAGTTTCTTTTACTGTTTTGCTCCGTTTCAACCTTAATTCATTTTTAAAATGACACACTGCATTTCAGGAGTGCTAAAAAAAAAAATTGTAGGCTACATAAACTGGAAAAAATTTCCTTCTCAGAAAGCACTGCTATACTCCAAGTCAGTGTTTCTTTATTAATAGCAACTGGTCAACAATTACTTGTCTTCTCAGAGCAGAGTGTTGTGAACAAGCTGCATTTCCAGTATCAAGCAGAAACAACATTCCTGTTTTCCACAAGCAGAGAGTGCCAATGTAAGATGCTGCATTAACAGCTGGAGGCTAAAAATCATGCATCCTATTGTACTTTCACCTCTCCAATAAACCCATTATTAATCTGAGTTCCTAAACAATTTTTTTCTGGTGCAGATAGCCTGAAGACGATGATGTGACAGTGACGAAAGACTGCAATAAAGGGCAGCTGAAACTTTTTTGGGGAGAGGTTTCTACTTTCACAAGGCAACAGAAAGTGGCAGCATTCGATGAACAGAAATGATTTTTATTTTCAAAATATGAACGCTCATAGAATTATAGAAATTGTGGAAGAAAAAGATATATTGGGTCATATTTTCCATACTGGAGGCTGTGGCAGATTTGTCCCTGCCTTATGAGGTACTTTCTGAGATTAAGGTTTAAGGTCTCAGGAGACAGGGCTTAATGATTTACTGTGAAAAACTATTCTCCTATATAGAAAGTTCCATTATCAAAGCTTGGTTTTATATTTAGCTGTGAATGTATCATCTCTGAAAAGATGATCCTACTACTGCTCCTGCTTTTGCCTGTAATACCACTTTAATCAACTCTTTTCCATCCTTAGTGTTCATGTGCTTTTGGTACTTGTGCATAGTCCATGTATCCTCACACTTGTACTTGATGCTTGGCCAACCTAGTCATATTTAGGTTTCTCACCTTTCCATAAGGCCCTTTGATTGTCAATTAACCTTTCTTGGCAAATGATTCTTCTTCCAGATAGGTTATTGATGCAGTTAAGTGAGATTTTACCTGAGAGTAAAATAGTTTCTGCAGTAGAGTTAACCATGTTGAAGGCTGTAGCTGCCTGTATTCCTGACTGGAATTCCTACCTGTCTTCCTTGATGGAACAATTTTCCTCCAGCAGCTGCCCCTAAGAAATCTCTCAATGAAAACCACTGTTTCCATCCCTTTGCTGTGAGATCTTTCTCCCTGCTCTCATAATTGTGACAGTTAAGCAGTTTATGCTGTTCATCTCTGAAGGGACAGATGGTATTCCTGTAATTTTTTATGTTTTGTGGAGGAATTTTTCTTCAGTTGTGCCTACCAGGAAAAATTAACAACTCCAGTGTAGCTTTGCTCGGTTCTCTTACAACGCATGTGTTTCATTCAAAAACAGTTGAACTGATTTAGTGAATTGTAACATAACAGAGCTTTCTCTGAAACTTACCTGGGACTCCCACATGTAGAGTTTTGCCATTAATTTCAGTAGGGTCATCATGAACCCTCCTGTGTTTCAGCTGGGTGAATGCTGCTCTCATTCTAAACTCTGTGCAGAGAGGGTTATCAGAGTTACCATGAAAATCTATACTAGAAGATGACCCAGAAAACCTCTAAATGGACTGGTCATATAAGAATTAGATGTGGATGAAGTTGGGTACCTGGCCTTTTCTGCCTAGCCAGCACATTTATACAACAGCCAGCAAGGAGTTTGAGAATATATTATCAACATTTGGATGGGAGCTGAGAAACAGAATCATCCCTCCCATCCAATCTTTCAATGTTTCAGAGGCTCGAGACAAGGTGAGAGATACACAGTTTAGGCAGCAAGCTTATTACCTTTCCTCATCATCATTAAGCAATCCAGCAATGGCTCTACAGTATAGGTCAGCCATCCCCCTTCATTAATTTAATCCAATTTGAGGGCTTCTGCATCTAGTCTTCAGGCATCGTGCCAGACCATTGTAAGTATCCCATTTTCCTCTCTCTTCATGCATGACTTACCAGGCTGGAGACAGGTGGTTTTCTTCTTGTTCTGAAAGCAGAGCAAAAGACTTTGGTCTAGGGCAGTTCACCTGTGGTGAGACAGAGGGAAAAACAGGAAGGGAAATGCATGTTAAGCTTCTGAAGGAATTGACAAGTGATCAGGGATTTGCAGCTGAGACAGGAGCAGTGCAGGGCTATGGTGCTTAGAGGCACAGAGATGTTTCTAGAAAGGTGTCACCCCTGTCCTCCTGCTATGCACAGCAGTGGATAGGGGTCTCACCAAGCAAATGAGATATTTCTTTCCTCCCTGTGTTCCCTGAGCCCTCAGTTGCAGAGCATCCATTAGCAAAATGTCAACATCGACCTTAACTCCCCCCAGGCCAATGGTGAAGCCATCAACCTAAAACTATTTTCCTGCTACCATATGTAAGATGAGTTCTGGGAGTCTTCAATGGTCATGACCTCTATGAAGAAGGGTACACCATAGCCCCCAGATTTCTCTGCATGCTCTAAAATTCCAGGTTCATAGGACTGCTGATCCCTATGCCACAAAGCATCCTCCCAGTATAGAGGGAATGAACTTGACTACTTCCTATGGGCAAGAGCTGTGAGAAATGTGCCTTGGAAGGAAGCATGCTTTCCATTTCCTGAGGACTGAATGTACGTGAAGACAGTGGGGTGTGTGAAGACAAGTGTGCTGAGAGGCCTTAGACTTGACTATTTTCAGTCCTGCTCTAAGACTCCCCATGGTACACTTGGATTCATGTGAATATCATGTTCTGGAATATTATAATCATCTGCAAGTCTCTGTCAAACTATTCCTACAGCTACTCTACCCAACCTCTAGCTCTCATAAAAGTAATCTATTGTTTCAGCCTCACTCTCCTTCTTTTATTTCCCCATCTGCTGTGAAACCCAAGAGGCTAAGACTTGTTTGGTTGGCATTTTTCTATTGACAGTGAAGCCATTTTGGAAATCCCTAGCTGGTTTTCTTATGGTTTTAGCATATCTTACAAAATACCAAGTACAGTGTTGATGGCCAAGATGGGGCCAGACAAACAGAAGAGGAGGGTAGATCATAAAAGGCACGGGTCTGGCTCAGCCTCCTTGCTTTTCAAGATGTACAGGATGTGAACTCAAAGGAGATGTAAATTTTTTTCATGACTGGGTGTCCACCTGCATCTGTCAGGTAAGTGGTGAGATGAAGAGAGATCTTCCTGCGTGTTGCTGGAAGCTGAGCATCCCAAAACACTGGTTTTCTGGCAGCTTGGATGAATGGAGTACACACAGGAGCTACCCCAGTTGTCTTCAGGACCAGGGTTGTGGAGAAAAGGGCTGCCATAAAGCTGGAAGGGACCTTCTTCTAAAGGAAAATAATGAAAAGGGCACTTCATGGAAAAAAAAAAAAATCAGAGGAGAAGATGAAGTGGAAATTTCCAAGCAGTTCTACTGGTTTTACCTTTTTCTGCTGTTTCATTTGTGTGTTATTTTTCTTTTTTTGCAGGCACTTTGCTGCTTCTGAGTCCTTAAAGCCTATCTCTCTGTTCTGCTGTGCAAAGCATCAGGGATGCATGGCAAGTTGATTATCCTCATGAAGCAGCTACCATAACATTGAGATTCAGGCATTTTCTTTATCATTAGCCTAACAAAGCATATAGAGTTGTAGCTAACTGGAAAGATACAGTACATTATTATTGTTATTATTTCTATTTTTGAAAACCAGAACATCATGGTGTGGGGAGGGGGTGGGCTGCATGAGTGCCTAGACAGATAGTCATTTAATCTGAAATGGAGAGCAAAATGTAATTGGTAGGCTTAGACTCATTAGTATGCTGCAGGCTGGATCTATGATTCCTATTAGAAAAAATATTAAAGGGCCACTGTTCAGGGAATTGAAGGTGGCACAAACAATTTACTGGAGTTTTTCATCAATATCTTGCAGAGGGGTTGCACCTTTTTGACTTTTCAGACTGGAATGCAATATTTAAGGAGCTTGTGCTCCATCAGCTGTACTTGCAACATAGCACATCAGCCTTTGAAATAGAAATCTTTTGAAAACAGAATAATTTCTTTCTTAGTCCTCAGTCTGTATCCTTGGGCTGGAACAGTTATTTGTGCTTTTATTTTTATGTGGCTTATGTGCACCAAAGTAGAACACAAACAAAACAAAACAAAAAAAAACAAAGGGAAAATGCCATTCATGTTCTTACAATCAGATGGAAAGAAACATTAAAAATATCAGGATGTGTAGGCTTCTTTTACATACTTCTAATCAGAAAACAGGATGAATTATAGTCTCTTCATGAAAACAGTGATGCAAAGAAAATGTCAAAACTTCAAAAAAACCCACCACTTTTATTTATAAAAATTACTACGTAATTAAAATAATTTAATTATATATTCTTGCTAGTCAATAGTTCAAATTTTAATTGTGACTGAGTTAAGTCAAATTTGTTGCCAGGCATAATGATGAGCCTTTTAATATGAAGCATTTTCTCAGTGTGCTAGAAATAATCATAAACTCTCTGATCTAGAGAGAAAAACAAGTCTCTACAATACTTTGCCTATGTGGCATGAAGAAATAAGGTACCTAAGCACTTAATTGAACTGGTGCTATAAGGTGAGTTCATTTTAATACACCAAGATATGACTTAAAAGAAAGTGAATCGAAATATTCTCTATTAAATCTCCAAAGATAGAATGTACTCATGCCAAAATGAACGGGTCAGAAGCTCTAAAAGGATGGTATCATTTCTTTGCTATTAATAATTTACATGTTTTAATGATAAGGTGTTTTTGGAAGAAACACCTTCAAATTTTCCCAAACTACTCCATATGCAGTTGCTAAAATATGTTTTAGAAACCTTCACATGTGGAAACTAAAGAATCCTCCTAATTTCTTTTTAATACAGAGATGCCGGCAGAGACATTTTAATGTATTACACTTAATCACAATATTGTAATCCATTCATCCAGAAATTCATTAATCATAATTCATGCTGCAAGAAAGCATATTAAAATATAGTGATAGTGGGCAAGCAGATCTCTGTTCACAGCAGTGTTATTTAAACAACTGTATACACTTGTAGTTATGCAATTAACCTGCAGTAATAATCTTTGTTGCTATTATTATACATACCTCATCTGGAAGATGACCTAAACTGACAGGATAAATATCTCTGAACTAAAGGCTTTACCTCAGCTGGTACACTATTTCTCCCCTGTAAATTGTACAGGCAACTTTTGAGGCCCCCTGAACTCTCCATGTTTAGGCAGAGTTTTGGTCCCACTCATTTCATTCTCTAAACCTGAGCCTGAAACCCTGAGCTTACAGCTCATAAACCAGAGATCGAGGTATGTTAGAAAGGATATTTTGCTTCTTTTGGTTTCTGTTTATAATTTTCTTTTTCATTTTAGTATGGATGTTTAGTATGGATGAGGCTTCTAGCTGCCTATTTGGCTAGGATGAAAATGACAATTGTGAAAATTGTGAATAGTATTGTCATGTCATTAGAAACATTATGAATTATTTATATAGCATGCACAGGATGCTAGACATTTTATATGCACATAATCAGACAACTCCCCATTCCTGAAGTCAGGAGTTGTTGCTGAGGAGTTATTACTAATAAGTAAGAGGAGGCTGGAACAGGGTACAAATGTACAAAGCCATGACTGGAATCCTTTTTTGTAAATTCTGTAGTCTTCTTTTTGCCTTGTTCATTATTCTCTCTCATTTCCCCATCCCAGCTAATTTCTCAGCCACCCGTGCCCACAACTGCCCCCATACTCGGTGAAAGCAGCCATCAGATACCACAGCAGTGCACTGCTGGTCCCAGCTCTTTGAAGTGTTGGAGTTATCAGGAGACGCCATGGTAAGACTGACAGCAAGGAAAATATGAGGTGCCAAATGATGTAGGGGGGGTTGGTTTGTGGGTTTTTTTCACTAGTCCATTACAAAAAGCCCTCCATAAATATAACTACCAAAACTGTATACTGTAGGAAAATATGACAGACTGTTAATTTCAGTGTGGGCACATGTATGAAGGTGACCCAGGGTGCAGCACTAGCCATAGAAATCCAACAGTTCCCAATATTTTCTCTGTGACAGCTTGGAGAAAATGCTGGACCCTGGGGTACAACTGGTAGGGCCTTGTGGGGGATAGGGTTCTCCATAGGCCTGTTCTACAGCCCCAGCCAGGAGCAGGGCAGACGGGAGTCACCAGAGCAACTCCAGCCCTGGGAATCAGGTTGGGCACAGGTTGAAACCAGGTCAGGTCATCAGCATGTGGATGGGGTTCAGATCTGGGTTCAATCACAGCCCCAGGATGGCTGCACAGGGACAGCTGGTGCTGGGGGTGCCCTCAGGACCCTGGCAATTGTCACTTGCAGCTCTGTGTGTGTGTATATGTTCAGACAAATGCAGGAGAGTGTGTGTAAGTGTGTAAGCACCCAGTCTCTGGTTACAAACCAGACCTCAGAAGCATGACTGTGAGCTGTTAGAAGTAATGATACAGTGGGAAAATCACCATAGGCTGCTATTTAGTCCTCTCTCCCCTCCCTAGAAAGCACCTGTTTTGATGGTGAGAGTGATATATGTGCTTATGTTTGAAGGGACACCTTGAGTGTATGTGTGTGCTGTTTGGATAGCTTATACATAAAAGCTTATGATTCAAGAAGCAAACTGTCTAGCTGAGATAGACAGTACCAGCAGAAGCAGCATTAAACTGGGAGATGAGATAGCATGCAATAATGCAAAGGGAGACAAGCAAAATCCTCTTGGCGACCGTGTGCTGCAAGTGCAGATGTTGTGGCGTTAAGCTTGTGCTTCCCAGGTTTCCTCACGTATGGGCTGATAGACAAATCTGGCCCTGCAGTGATAGCAGAGGTTGTCCAGGGAATGGAGCACTGAGCTGGCTGAGAGGACCTGAACTGTAACCACAAGGCTACTGTGCCCAGCAGAAGAGAGAAGATATTCAAACCACCAAAAAAAAAATGCTGTTAGCAGTAGTTCGAGCATTTCAAATAGGAAAGGGAATAAGAACTAATACTTGATAAAATATTATGACTGCAAAGTTGCAGGGAAAGAGACAAGGAGTATGGAGCACAGGCTAAAAATAGAAAGAGTCCAGAAGAGGAGGCTGAAACAATCTGATGTAGAGAGATCTCTCAGGGATTGAAGCAGAAGACTGCAGGTCCCTGGATGTCTGGTTTAAAGACAGCAGAGCCACTTGCAAACAGTAGATTTTGTGGTTGGATGTCAAAACGAGTATCAGCTTTGCTAAGGAAAGAAAGTAGGGGTCAGTGAGAAAAAGAAAAGATGCAGCAGATGTTGTTATGAGGGTGGCCTGATAGCTAAATATGTGGAGTGGGGTACACAGGAGGAACAGAGGAAACTGCATGAAGGGTGCAGTCTCCTTCAGAGCAACAAGAGCCTGGTGGAGCCTGCAGCTAAACCAGAGCAGAGCACAGTAGGTCAGACAGTCTGGGAAAGCTGGGACAAGTACATCACTGTATTTAAAATTAATTAATTAATTAATTAATTTTTAACATATCTTTAACTGTGCTTTTGACAGTTGATTTAACCTTTCACATTCAATTACATTTTGTCATTTGAAATGAAATATATTCTCTTGAAATATTTTATCTACTTATCTCTTAGCCTTTCTTCCAATTACATCTCATCCATCCTCAAAGATTAACAAGCTTTAATGAACTCTATTGTTGCTAATTCATCTCCCTTTTATTTTGACAATGTGACTTTTGTTTACAATTAGTACAGCTAACATTATTCAGGGTCGTCTGGGTCGAAAGAATAGGATTTCTGTTCAACATGGTAAGAAAACAAATGAGTGCTTTCCTCTGGAGTGCTTGTTAGTTTTGTTTTGGCTTGGTTTTAATGAAGAAAAATCTCCCAGAAATAGATCTTCTGGTGGGACTTAATCAAACTTGAGCATCTGATTCCAAAAGGTACCTTTGAAAACTCCCCTTTGCTATGACCTATCTCTGGAAAAACCTAAGCTTTATAGGTGCTGAGGATGTTTGCCTAGTTCCTAAAGGAAGTGAGACTGATGTGATTATCCAGTATACATTGGTTTTACCTACAGATTCTTTCCAAATACATTTTGAACTAATTATTTCATTTCAACCAGATTTGAAAATGGAATGACAATCTTAAATGTATTAAATGCCACGTTTGATGAAAATAAACAGCTGTGTAGAGGAGCAAGACTTTAATTAGGGGTACCCACTATAAGAAAGCCTGCAGCATGAGCTTAATCCTTATTAGACATTGAAGACTCTATGAGAGAGAGGAGGAAATAACAAATCCCAGCTGTGGAGTCAGAAATCTCCATTCAGAACTCATATTCTGTAGAGAGTCAATAATCCAAGAAAAAAAACCAGCTTTTGGATGCATTGCTCACCAAATTTCTCCTTTTACTCTGTAATTAGTTTATTTTTTTTACCCTGTTTTAAAAGAGATAAGCAGCCCATCTCCAACCTGAGGTCAAACCCAGAGGAGACTTTCTGAAGAGTCACCTCACCAGCCTTCAGAGGCACTGGGCAGCCAGATTGAGCTCCTTGGAGAGGCCAACCCGTCTATGTCCTCATTTAGAACAGCTCTGAGAGTACTTGTCTCCTCTTTCCCTTAGGGTACAGCCTTTGCTTGTGCTTACTGTGCTCATCTACCTAATGGCTAACTAAGCACTGCTCAGGCCCACTTTCTCTGAAGGGCCCTCCCAAATCCTCTAACCTTCAGGCCAAGACTGCTCTGCAACAAGGACAGAGGCACCTCTGGGGCTGTTGCAGTTGCACTGAACAAATTCAGAGACGATGTAACAGGCTGTGTATAATAATACTTTAGACTACTGGTACAGAAACTCACTTGGGATGACAAAGAATCACAGAATCACACAATCACAGAATAATTACAGTTGGAAAGGGCCTCCTACATCACTAAGTCCAACCATACCTACATCAACAAAAAACCTAAATACCCGACCATCTGCAAAAAAAACCAAACCACAAAACCCTACAAACCCCCTACTTACCTGCCACTAGAGCATATCGTGAAGCACCATGTCATCTCATTTCTTAAATACCTCCAGGGATGGTGACTCAACCACCTCACTGGGCAGGATGTTCCAGTGCCTCCATAAAGAATGTCTTCCTAATATCTAATCTAAACCTCCCCTGCTGCAACTTCAGACAATTTCCCCTGGTTCTGTCATTAGTTACTAAGGAGAAGAGGCCAACACCAACCTCTCTACAACACTAAACTTTGTTTCTTGCTCCAGGGTGGTTGTATCAAACAGAAATGGAACTCAAGTCTCTCTTCTCACAGGTAAGCATTCTTTATCTATGGATTTTATAAATCTATGGAGTCTTTAAATATCTCTCACAAGCCCCCTCTTCCCAGTTCCTGTACTTACATTATTTTTATACAATGGCACACCTTCAACACAAGGGGCTGCCTAGCATCCTTTCCCAAGCTAGCCTACAGATTCCTGATTTTGTTTTTTGTATAAGGAGTAAGGTGAATATTTATTACGTATAGCCTTGGCAGTGGAATTAATGTCAAGAAATGAGATCTTGCTCAGAACTTGGGAAGAAAGATAGAGTACAGATGTCAGCCTTCAAGAAAGACTTCCAATGGTGACTTCTGCCTGAGGGATGGGACATAAGACTTATTGTTGTCATTAGCTGCATGTGTCAATTAGCTCTAGGAAGCTTCCTGCTCAGCACACTGGTTATTTCTGAACATGCTGCATAGGAGGATGCCTGTGTGATGAGTGGTTTTGTAGTGTCATTGGAGACCAGCCTGGATGCACAGTTAGCAGGGGAAATGGTGCTGTGTGTCATGTAGTTAGGGGGTAATTATTGCACAGGCCACTCCATGGCCATCTGACTCTCTACTGTGCTGTGTTGGATTTGGATCTGGATCTGTTGTTTACCCACTGCAGTGCAGAAGTGCTGTAGCTTGGCCTATTTGCCCTCTTTCTCAAAGCTGCTTCCAATTCTGGAGATGGCTAGGTGAAACTTTGCATGGTGTTACCCTGTCTGATGATGATGTACAAGATCAACCTTTTCAAATGTATGAGACATCTGGAATGTCAGCAAGAGAAGGCAGCTGAGTTAATCACTGTGGGATTTGGCTTTTGGTCCATTTTGTTTTGAAACTAACTTTTATTCTTGGTCATTGGCAATCCATCTCTTCATGAATTAGTTTGGGTGTTCTGAAACTTCACATTCAATCATCCTTTGTAGTTGTATGATGAATTTAAACCTCCTGTAATTCAACCTGAAGAATTATAAATAGATTTTGCTTCAGGCTACCTTTCATTTTCAGCAAGCCCAGTGTCAGTGGCTAACTGGTTTGTGTCTGCCTATTTGCATTTTTTACCTCTGAATATAATCAAATAGGTATCATGTTCTCATTCCCTTATTGTTTCTGCTGGTGTTCTGCATCCCCATGGAGGGAAAAGTCTGCTGTAGTCCAAATCACAGAGCATCTTTTCCCCTGTCATGCTGCTGAGTGTTCAGGAGCACATGGGTCATACAATCCTACAGCATCACCTCATAGGTCACACACACCTAGAGGCTCTGAGAGCTGCTGAGCTCCTTTAGTTTGTGCAGGAGCCCTGGTGTTAAAATTTGACTGGGATGGGGAGCTGGCACTTCAAGAGAGAGCCCCAGTGTAAATGATTACAGGGAGCAGAACGATGTAGCTTTTCAAACCTCTTATGGATAATATGAGAGGCTGATGAATGTAATCTTTTTCTCTTTAATGTTCAACTATCCTTGGCATAAAAATCTTCTCCAGCCTATGGTGTCATGGAGGTGTCTGACTCAACAGTGAATAGCATGAAAAACGAGATGTTCACAACTTCTGGTTTTATGCATTCATGCAGAGGAGGTACCTTTAGATTCCTCTGGCAGCTGGTGAAATCTAAATATAAAACAGTCTTTGATAATGTCAAATATCAGACTCCTGAACTGAGATCAGACTCCACAGTGGAACATTTAGATGTAGGCACACACAACTTTGTTTGTGGTAAGTTTTCTCCCAGGAAAAAGGAGATGATCAGTGGTTTCAAACTGAGCAGAGATTTTAATTGCTTAGTTATTTGCCAGGAGGTAGTAGTCACTAATATGTGACTGCACTGAACATATTACTTCTGCAAAGTAAACTGGTATTTTTATAGGAATGTGAAGGAGATACTCAAACTGCATTTGAATAGAACTGGAGCAGCTGACTCCTTAAATCCCTTGTGAAAAGCACGGGCATTGCCTATTACCACTGTACCAGAGCATGTTGGGAACACTAAGGATTGGGATTTTTTTCAGAGCCTGAATACCGTTAAGTTTGAGCCGTTTCCCATTCTGTGACAGCAAAACAGATTAATTGTATCTCGGGCTCCATTTTCAGTATGTTTGTCACCAGATTGGGTGAATAGGATCATAATCCTTCTATTCAGCTGAACTGCAGCTTACTGCATGACCTTTTCAACAAATGTATTTTAATTAGCTGTATGTTCACCTTCTTCCTACTGCTGAAAGCAGGAAAAATGGATTATTGACAGTATGGAGTATTATATATTTAACCTTTTAGGCTGAGAATTTGGTCTGGAGTGAAACCAATCTGTAAGGACAGCTACCAATATTGTACAGGTCAAACTGTGGCTAATTCCTAGCTTAATTGTATACACTCAGGTGTATACAGTGCACAGCTCTGAAGCCACAAAAAGTCTGTGTTAATTACATAGTCTCTGGAGTTCTCTGTTCTTCCTTGGTTCTTTCCCCTTTGCTATGGTAGCTGCAAGCTCTGTATCCAACAAAGACCCCTGGTATGTGGTTCTTGCAGGGGTGAGGCAATACTGAAAACCTTTGCTCATCTTCAAGGACGTGTAATTCCAGCCCATCAGTGATGTACAGCCAGGCCTAGGGCCAGCTCCTGGTCAGGAAGGGGGCTGATTAGAGACACAGTACTTCAGAACAACAGAACTGATTCATTTTTTATAAAACCTGGTGGGAATCTCAGAGGAAAGGTCATATTTTACTGCAGCAGCACTGGCCAACTGCTTCCTCTTCAATCTACAGCTCTAAAAGGCTTCAAAGGCTTCTTGTTAAAATAAAAAGGATGTTGCTAGATTCCTATGCACGGATGTATTTAGCATGATTTGCCATAGCTCTCTATAAATGTTACAGACATCCTTGCTAGAGGATAGTGAGTCTTACCCACCTATGCTATTCACCACAGGATCCTGATGGAAGGAACCCTGGAATGAGTCACAGGTAGACAAGGAATCTGCTACATTTTTTTCCCCTGGAATTGCTTTTTTGACCTTGGGACATCCCACCACCTCTCTGCCTTTTCCTGACAGCTCTGTCAGTTCATTGCACAGGCTCTTGCAGGAGACAGGTCAGCTTCACCCATGTGCCCCTGTGCTGCCCAGCAAAATGCTGCTGCATGGAATGCAGCCCGTGTGGCACAGACACATCCTCTGTGTTAATCCAGGACAAACAAGGCAGGAGGCCTGAATGGGTTGAGTTGGGACAGAACTGATTCTGATTACTGATTTTACTTTTCAGCTCAGTATCTTCTGACTAACTGCAACTTCTGAACTTACAGATGTGCTTTCACAGGCAGTGTCTGCTTCTGCAGTGATAGCACCTGGTGTTTAGTTACTCCCAAGGAGTGGAATGCTGACCAAGGTCAGTGCTAGATCTTCAGTACCACCTTGGGGGTGCAGAAAGTAAAAGGTTGCACCTATGGGGAGGAACAGATGAGATAGGTGACCCTGAACTGATTAGATATCATATTCAGTCTAAGGCTGAGGGATCACCAGGGTCAAGCTCTTCTAATGGCCAGCATCTGAGGAGGAGTCTGTCAATTCTGCCTTTGATCCTAATCCATGTATTCTCAAATCCAGTTCCTATTTGCTGCTGAGACCAATCTGGGACGTTGCTGGTGGCTGCTTCACTTCATCAGTGGTGACAGTGATGTAATTGCCATCAGGCAGGGTGGGTTTGATACTGTTTTTTAATATATTTGTATATTTTCCATTTTTTAATTATTATTTTCATTAAAGCTGTTCTATTTTCCTTTTCTAATCCCTAAATCTCTCTCTCACGTATTCCCTTTCTCTTCCTCTTTGGGGAGGGAGAGGGACTGACAGAGAATGTCTGCTACAGATCTAGTGAGCTGCCCTGACCCCTAAGCCTTGACAGAGGCCTGAGTGGTCTGACCTCAACCAAAGAGACAGTTTGTATGGAAAATACAGCATGGCATGAGAGTTTTATACCTTCAGTCCTTTGCACTTCCACACCTTGACCTAAGTTACTGTAGCAGAGCCCACTCTGGCTGCCTGGAGGTTTGGTATCTGTGCTGTGGTGAGGCTGGACTGGGAGGTGAGCCACCAGCTCACACACTGGGTCAGGCAGTGCAGCCACAGCACTGCATGCAGCCCTGGGCAGCCAGAGAAAATGAGGTACTCACAGCCGTGGTTTCTCAAAGCACAATCTGGACCCCTGTAGAGGGGACTGTGAATAGCTTCTGGTTTTCAGGAAACACAAGTGACAAGATATCAACCCCAGCAATTGTTTTCTATCAGCTTATATTGGTTACATTTTCAAAGGTATGTTCAAAAGGAAAAGAAACATAATGCTTCAATGATACTGCCATTTACTAGATCCCCTTAATAAGCCAGCTCTGAATAGATGAAATTGCTTTGTGAACCTGCTGCATGAAGCACACATTCCTTGTAGCTTTCTCAGCAGAGGAATAGCTGCCAAGGTTAGAAAATGCCCCGTGGATCAGCACAGCAATTCTGCCACCAACACCCCAAGTCAAGGCAACTCCTTTGGAAGGGTGTGAAGGAGCAGTGCATGCAATGAGGTCATTTTGACCTCTCTCTAGCCAGATGTGTGCACCTAGAGCAGCAACAAGGGCAGAAGGCTAATCCAGATAAGGGAGAACAAAATAAGTGCCAGTTTGATATACGAGTACATACCAAGCTTTAAGCCTGGCTTCTGCCCTTTTCTGTGTGTAATAAATGAAATGACCTTCCAGTTAAAGTGTAAGAGATTGGAAAAGACAAAGCAGAGCAGCACAGCCCTTTTTCCCAATGTATACTCACATTAGAATTCTACTCTCACACTCTTGCAAAGGAAAACTGTAGCTTGAAGAGAAAACAACATAGCATTAAGCCATCCTGGTGTCAAATATTGTAAAAGAAAACAGTTAACGACACTGCATTCTCATTACCAGCTTTGGGTATAATAGCCTCCTTCCCTCAATACCAAACAGGATTTCTTAGTGCTCTTTTGTGCTTAAGTCTCCAACTTGGCAATTCCACCCAGCCTACTGCTCATAAACTGTAACTCCTTTGTCATTCCCAGGTATTTTCGGTGGTTTTCGCTTTTATTGTGACACGAAACTATTTTATTACCGAGTTCTATTGTTGTTCTGTGTACAGTGGGTAATGAAACACCTTTATCTGCATCTTTTGGTTCTTTCTTTTATTCTCCCAGCTTAATGACATTACTGTGAGCACCATGGGGACTGTTATGCAGATGTACTGCATAACAGAGAAGTTGCTGCTTCAGGATAAGCCATTACTTTTTGTTGCCCCCACAGGCCTGGGAAAGATAGCGATTACAAACAACTTCCTGCGACAGTTACCTCATGAAAAATATGTTGTGTGTCAAATTAACTTCTCAGCTCAGGCCTCAGCTAATCATACCCAGGACATCTTCCTAACGAAACTCGAAAGGTACCCAGAGTTTTAATTAAAATCAAGTATGCTTAGTTTAGTCCACAGAGATTAGCCACAAAATAATATGAAATGCTCTCCTTCCATTTTTGACAGAATAAATGAAAGCTGATTTGTTTTTCCATGTAATGCTTATTACCAGGGAAAACTACACTTTAAGTGATGTTGACAAATATTCTGATTTATGGGGTATATAGAACAACACATAGTCCGGGAAGCACATCTACTTAACTTTATCTTCTTGGCTTTTTGTTTTAGGAGAATGAATCAGCTGCCTGACTCTGGATATTCTCCAGTCTAAAGCATATTAAAGGGAATCACCAGATTGGGTCCCAACTAGTATAGAGAGCCATCTGTTAGGGAAAGATCTGAGCAGTAGGCTATATATGGTACTCGCCAACACACGGAGGGCCAAAAGATCAACTGGAAGAATGGCAGCATCCAGGGGATTATATGTAGAAAATGGTTAACTCTCCAGCATCTAAATCATGCATTTTTAATTCATCACATGACAGGCAAACAAGTCAAACAGTAATTGGCTTGATGAAAAGGAGCTCATACTATATTCTGCACCTTTCAATACAGAGAACCTTGCTTGACAGCAAGCCGAGACAAAATTTGGAAGTTTGTGTTTTCCAGCACCAGAAATGAGACCTGTGGGCAACATCAAGCATCGATTAATGCAAAAATAAGTAAATTTTTAAAAGTGAGGAGAAAGTGCTGAAAGTGCTCAGTGTGGACATGAATCATTAAGAACATTATAGATTATACTTGTGATGTTAAAATTTACTGATGCAATTTCAGCTTCCCTGAGCAAACAAAACTAGGAATTTTGACACAGCCATAACATGTTCAACTACAAGAAGAATACATTTTTACGCACACTGGAATTTCAGAAATACTATTGTGAAAACTGACAGACTCTAGTGAGTGGAGAAATATATCCTACCAACAACACAAAGGACTAGAAAATTACATGAGGCTATTTGCTGAGAGGCTTGCAAATCATCATCGTTTTCATCTCTGGATAGTAAAGGTAAAAGTACCTGCTCAATGTATTTTTGGTTTGTTTTTGGTTTTTTTTTTTTTTCTTTAATCTGTGTTTTCAAAAGTCTGTCATCAAAGAGAATGTTCAGGTAGTCTAGGCAGAAATTCTGGAATAACTAAACATCCCAAAACAATCAGTTCCTATCCTGGCAAGTTCATGGTAAGCTTGTACTCTCTGAGGTAGGCAACTGCACAATTACAGCCCTTATTGAAACAGGAATTTTCTTTCAAATGAGGAAAATTCTCAGGAGGGGGCTGTTTTCAACTTATATAAAGTACATATGCAATGCCACGAGAAAGACAATCCGACTAGAGTTTATCTCAAATGGTATGCAGAGAAAAACTGACAAACCTTGAGATTAAAAAAAAAAGAGCCTAGTATGAGTACATTAAAATACATATTCCTCCTTCCTAGTATAAATTCCCTTGGTTCCTGTCCTCATGCTTCCCATCACACATACACACTGACCACTTTGTTCATCACCCAGCCATATTCCTAAGGCTGCTAGCAAGATTCCTTACAGGCCTCTGGATAGGCTAGGATAGGATACCTCTGTGTGTCCAGCCATAAATGCAGCACTCCAGCAAACTCTAGGAGAGTTAGTTGAACACCAAGATAAAATCAGAGAATCACTTAGAATAGAACAGGCCTTTAAGATCATCAAGTCCAACTGACAACTCATCACTGCCAAGTCTCTGCTAAAGCATGTCCCTCAGCACCACATCTATACATGTTTTAAATGTATCCAGGGATGGTGACTCAACCACTTCCCTGGGTGGCCTATTGTGGTGATTGACAACCCTTTCAAAGGAAGAAATTTTCCTTTTCCTTTCAAGGGAAGAAATTTTTCCTAATATCCAATCTAAATCTCCACTGACACAATTTGAGGCTGTTTCCTCTTGTCCTATTGTTTGTTCCGTTGAACAAGAGACAGATGCCCACCTCGCTACAACTTCTTGTCAGGTAGTAGACTCCTTCTTCAGCCTAAACAACCACAGTTCCCTCAGCTTCTCCTCATAAGACTTGTTCTCCAGACTCTTAACCAGCTTTGTTGCCCTTCTTTGGCCATGCTCCAGAACCTCAATGTCCTTCATGTAGCGAGAGGCCTAAAATTGAACACAGTATTCATGAGTGCAGGGGGCAAACTTGTCTCTAGTCCTGTTGGCCATGCCAATTCTGATGCAAGTCAGGATGCTGGAGACCTTCTTGGCCACCTGGCCACACTGCTGGCTCATATTCAGCTGAGTGTCAACCAACAGTGCCACGTCCTTTTCTGCCCAGCAGTTTTCCAGTCACTCTTCCCCACAATTAGAGCGTTTCATGGGGTTGTTGTGACCCTAATGCAGGAGCTGGCACTTGGCCTTGTTGAATCTCATACATTTTAATCATACCATCCTATCCTCAAGTAGCTCAACACTTGCACACAACTTGGTGTCATCTGCAAGCTTACTGAGAACTCCCTCTATCCCATCATTCAGATCACTGATGAAGATATTAAACAGAACTGGCCACAATACTGAGCCCTGGGGAACACTGTTTGTGACCAGCTGCCAACTGCGGTAGACTTTCCAGTTCATACAAATTATTTGAAAAGTCCATCTGTCCGGGTGATGGATTGCAGTGAACAAGCTATGAAATGAGTGAGAAAATGCAGATTCTGAAGAAATGTAATACAACTCTGAAAAGACAAATATTTTGAAAAAAAAAAATGTGCCTTTTCATGCCCTTTTTTAATTTGTTTCTGAGTCAAAAGCTGCTGAAGACCCTGAAATGTGGTGTTCCAAAACTATACGAAAGAAATGTAGGGTTTTTTAGATAGTTTTGTGGACTAGATGAGGTTTCTTCCTTGATTACTCCTGGCAGGACCATTCAGGGTTATTTCTTAGAAGGTAGGATCATAGTGATAAGACTTGAAGCATAGTTTCCCAGAGTTACTTTGTCCCCTTGAACTGAAGCAGAGAAAGAACATTTCAGAAACATTTACTCAGAGTGAATCTTTAATGCATGCATCTACAAATACTTCCTGGGAATTAAATCAACCTGTAGTACAGATGTTGCAGAGCTTCTTTTTAAGGTTTCCAGTCGATCACAGAGACTTGTAAAACCAAAGAACAGAGAAACTATTCTTGTAGGAAAGGTCATTGTTTGTGTTTTATTAACTTTTTTATTGCTAAACATCTGCTACTAAATTGGAAGCCCCAGCACAAAGCATGTTGCTTTTTATGTACAAATCAACACAACCTGGTGTAGTAAAAGTCGATGGAATGACAGAACCCAACTGGGTCCACATGCTGTAGGTGGCTGTCATCTTAAGGTAGGTGCTGTGAGGAGTTAGATGTGTGGAAGGTAGCACTTTGGAAAATGCAACCTAGCTATTAAGAGAAGGCTGTTGGTGGTTGTGGCACCAGGGAATCACAGAATCATAGAATGTTAGGGGTTGGAAGGGACCTCAAAAGACCATCTAGTCCAATCCCCCTGCCAGAGCAGGATCACCTAGACCAAGTAACACAGGAACAGATCCAGGCAGGTGTTGAATGTCTCCAGAGCAGGAAACTCCACAACCTCCCTGGGCAGCCCCTGCCAGGCTCTGTCACCCTCACTGTGAAAAAGTTTTTCCTTGTGTTTGCCCTAAACCTCTTGTTCTTCAACTTACTCCCATTGCTTCTTGTCCTGTCACTGGATGACACTGAGAAGAGTCTGGCTCCATCCTCCCGACACTCGCACTTAACTTATTTATAGACATTGATGAGGTCCCCCCTCAGGCTCCTCCAGGCTAAAGAGCCCCAGCTCTCTCAGCCTCTCCTCAGCAGGGAGATGCTTCACTCCCTTAATCATCTTGGTGGCCCTGAACTGGACTCTCTCCAGTATCTCTTTGTTTTCAGGGGAAAGCCCTGAAAAAAATTTCCAATACAGATGTTCATAGCTGAGGAACAAGGGGAGCCTGGTCAGGGTGCAGGGCTCTTCTGTGGGCAAAGTACTGGGTAAGACGAAGTCAATCCCTAACGTTACGTATATATACAGGTCCAGCTGGACAGTCATCAGCTGAGACCTGGGAGGAGGGAGGTGGTGGCCCCAGAGGAGGGAGAAGGAAGAAGTCAGCCATGGTTTTCAAGCAGAGGGGAGGCAGCAGGAGGCTATGACAGCCACACACTGTGTACCTTCAGTGTAACAAACACTGCCAAACTGCCTGATCAAAGAGACGCTTAAGCTACATACAGCACAAGGCAACTTTCTGGTCTATAAAGAAATCAGCTAAAGAAGAATCCATCCTGGATCTGTCAGAGTGATTCAGTCAGTGATTATTGTGGTGGAGTATTTGATCAAATGACTCAAACTTCCAGGCATTTTGTCAAGTGACTGAAAATGAACACCAGACGTCTGACTACATGCCTGAAGTCACGTACTGAATTAAGCAGTCAAATAAATAAAGGGACTAACAGTTAGTGCAGTGTGCTCACAAAAATGAGATTTCTTTCATCCCCTGCTGACAAAGATTGGACTGCCCTTCTCTGAACAGGTGGGGGAGGAAGGACATCCTGTACTTATTTGCCTGTGTCTGCTTGGTTTGTAACTTGTCCAGACCCTCTGATGAAGGGCAGTGAGGGGGAGGTGAGCATTGCAGTGTATCCTTTTCTGTGCCAGTCAAAATACTTTGGCCTGGCACACAAGATGGGGAGAGGTGCTCTTCAAGGGCTGTAGAGCCAACTTCTTTTGTGGAGCTTTCTTGTGCTGCCTCTCTCTCAGAGCAGATTGCATTTACCCTCCTGCTGGAGCAAATGTGGGTTGAGTGATTTTCGTAGTTTGATTACAGCTTCTGTTTTGAAGCTCTTTGCCTGAACTGCTTCACTATTCCTTGGTGACCATATTTAATTAATTCTTGAAAAAAAGAGGGAGATCTTTGCCAAGTAACTTCTCTCACAGACAGGGTCTTTTCAGGGTGTACATGTAGACCCCTGAGTAAAAACTTATCTGCTTGCAGCAATATTTTCCATCAGGGCATACAGGCAGGTTGCACTGTTAAGCACATCACTTCACGCCTGCTTGGGGAATGTGAAGTGCTGTATAGAAAGGCAAGAAATGAACTAGCACTTTTCCATGCTTGTCTGCACAGCCCCCTGGTGAGCGAAGGGAACTCCATATACAAGTTCTCCCTCGAGGGTTAGTGATTAACTCAAACTTTTCCTCTCCCTCCAGGAGAGGGATGAAGAATAGATACTGTGCCTGCCAGCATCACTGGGCCCATGGGGCATTGATGGAGCTGATACATGCTGCTGGCCATGAGATACAGCCTTATGAGAGATTAGAATACAGAGGGAAGCTTCATGGCATATTTCCCAACATGCTAAAGTCAAAAAAAGGTACTTTGTGAACTGAAAAGGTAACATGTCTATCTTTGGGAGAGGGTTTTATTTATCTAAACATATGAATGTGGGTTATTTTGTGCTCAGCTTCAAGCAGGAAAAAGCTTGAAGGAACCCTCCAAAATCCCAATCTCCATTTTCCTTCAACACAAAGAAACTTGAATCACAGAATATTCATGGTTGGAAAGGACCTTCTGAGTCACTGAGTCCAACCATACCTACAACAACAACAAAAAATAAATACCTGATCATTCAAAAAAACACAAATAACCCCCTCCATGCCTGAAGAACCATGTCTGCAGCTATGCAGCTGTTGCATACGGTGAAAAAATTACCTGCTCTGAGTACTGTGGGCTGACAGAAGCCTCACAGATATAATCCTGTTGATATTTCTGCAGGGCTCCCTCATGCAGGTATCAGAACAGATCTTACATCTACATGAGTTACCACTTCTGCTTATTCCAGGCAAGAGACCTAAGTTAAAGCAGAATTAATGTGTTTGTTAACTTCCTCCTCATTTATGTTTGTTAGCTTTTCTGTCATGCACAGTCTATATTACAATGAATTAAAAAATAATAATAGCTAATTGAGGCCTTGTAGGGATTTTTAATGGATTTAATTTTTCTCTATCACGCTTACATGTAGTTTCTAACATTCAGTATTTTATGGGCTTGTTATCACTCTAGTAGTGCTTGCAGAGTGTGCCTGGAGTGCTTGAAGAATAACTGCAGAAGACACAAACTTCCCCAAGACCAACAAGTGCTGATTCCCATTCCCAAGCCAAGCAGCACCTGTCCTATGTCTGGATGGCTGCTTTAGCATGATTCACATCAGAGGCATTTTTGTCTTTCCCACAACCACTTTGAGGGAAGGAAGCATTTAATAGAAGGATTTCTATCACATAATCGGTAGGTAGCCTGGAAACATGCTCAGGTTTGGCCCTTGAACTGCCCTTGTTGTGCTGAAGCTGACAGACTCTGCAGGCTTTTTGTCAAAATGATAGGTGGCCGCCACCTTTCCTTGTGTTATGACATATTACATACAAAATTATTACATTATTACATGTGAAATAGTAGAACTGGAATGTTGCTTATGTGGGTATGAGTGATGTGTGTGTCAGCTGTGCAGGGAATCAGGACTAGTTGGGGTTTATCACTCTCCCCACACAGGTCCTGCCACTGCCTGTGGAGGGAATATTTAGGTTTTGCTACTCAGCTTCTTTTTATAAAGCATGAATCCATTGTAATGCTCCAAAATAGTGAGGATTGTTGGTGCGTGCAGTGCAGGAAGCACTGTTGCTATGGTAACCAGCCCTGTACCACTTTTTGTGTGTTTCTGTAATAAAAACCTATATATATATATATGTGCATTACTTTTATTAGATTATTGTACCTTCAAATCATTGCTCAGCTTTTTACCTCAGAATCAACAGTTTAATTTCAGACTGGGCTGTTACCAAAATGATGATCATTATTATTCCAGATGCTTTTTTGGTGGCCTTTGTGAATATACTGATGGTCCCAGCTCAATAGATAGTGACAGGTGTCTACACTATTAGTGTCTACTACAATTATCACTAATTGGTACCTCTATTGGCAGCAGAGGTTGGCTAGGGATTTAATGGAGATGAGAGATGAACATGCTCTCTCTGTGTTCCTCCCTTCTTTCCCCAGACGTAGAGCAAAACACATCTGAAATAAGTCCTCCTGGTCAAAGTAAAGAAGAGAGAAAGTTTCAATATTTATTACTTGGTTTGCTCCTGAGTGGTGGCTTAATGGAAGCATTCAATCTCTGAGACTTCCAATTTGGCACTTTTCAGGTGAAATTTTCATTACTAGCCTAATTTTTTCCAGGTGCACTTCTGCAGCTGCAATGTACTCTGCCATAATTTAGCACCTGCAGTTCTTTCTAGCAGCAAGAATCTCCAACCAGGAAAACAAAGGTTGAGTCCAGCCTTGATTTAAATAAATAAAATTTAAAATGCAACCCCGTCATGAAAAGAGCAGCAACAAGCTGCTTTTAAAGAAGGTTTAATCAAGCAGAAGTGTTACTGATACAATACTCTCTGCTGATAAACATTAACAAAAAGGAAGGAATCTCTGTGCATTGCATTTTAAAGGATTTTCTGGAAGTCTCTTCATTTGCTTAATTGTTTCTTCCCTTTGTAGAAAAATCTCCCCCATTTGTTAATTTGTTTCTTTTCTTATGCCTGACAAACAGCTCTAACCGTGTTAAATTGTTTGCTTGTGATAGGGGAAAGGTTTTTTTTTTATTTATGCCTGTGAAGTTAGTTGAAAGTCTTAGAAACGTGAAATTTATAGCAAGTTCAAAACAGGTGATTTACACTCCAACTAAGTGTTGGCAGCTCCTTATCTTTCCCTTGTTCTCCATATTTAATTCCACCCTTGAAGGATGGAATATGCATCATTTCCCCATCGTCTCTCTCTGGTTCACATTGAGTGAAGTGTTTTGAATTAATTATGTTAAATTATTAATAGCTCAAGATTTGAAAACATTACAGGGTTTTGAGTAATGTTTTATCAGGCTGTAGTTGTATGATAATTCTGACGTTTTCATACAGTAGAGTACACTTCTAGCTGATAGGTAAAAATTATGACTTTATGTTGGAAGCACTGAATTCCATTCATTGTGAAGCATAATAAGGTAATGAATGTTTAAGCTGCATATTAGGAAAAAAGACCTCCTGTTAATGAATAGACTCTGAGAGAAACAATGCAATCAGCATCTCTTAGGCCATGCAAAATGAACTGCACAGAAATAGAGAATACAAAACATCTCCATATTGCTAAGGACATGACTACCCTAAGAGCCCTTTTCTTCTTCTAATTCCTGCGATTTTCTGATACAAAATGTTATGTGTTGTATCTTCTCTATCTGTCAGGAATTAACTGATGGATAACTAATAGTTCATTTGTCAGCAAAAAGAAAAAGTGCTGTTAACATTAGACCCTCAAAACAAAGCATTGAGCTGCAGGAATTCTAGTATAAAGGGCCAAATACAAAGTTTATCTTCTGTTAAATCTCCACAACATTTTAACGAGGGCTATAAAACAAATAGTCATCTAAATCAAGCTGTACTAATTTCAAGTATTATTTGGAACTTGGTTTATGGCACTACAACCACCAGTCAGTGTTTAAGGGAGAGGTGAGACAGCTGACAGAAGACCCAAGAATTAGTTCTATAATTATTTGCACAGGGAAAATGGCTTCTTTCCACATTGAGCCCACAGTGCAGCTCTTGATACATTTCATCAGCCTCGTGTAATAAACCTTGTGGAGGAATTAAAGAGCCAGGAAATATAGGTTAGACTCCCAAGACAGACACTGGCACTTAGTGCTCATTTCAGCCCCCAGGAGTTTGTGGTCTGACTCCCCTGCTCTGTCTCCTTCTCCCCAGCTGCCTCTGCTTCCACAGGCAGGAGCTGAGGATCTGGGCTCAGGGCACCCCTCCACCTGGGCAGGGATTGATACCATTTCTCAGGAGAGCTGTCCTGCTCAGGGCATTTTCCATGGAATGACAAGAAGTGAGAGCAGAAGGGGGAATAACTCTCCTTAAAAAGTGGGAGTTTACCTTGCTCTGACTTGCAGTCTCATGGTGGATAAGGTCCTTGGATGGTGGCATTGGCAAGAGGTGGCTCTGAATCTGTTCTTCCCCCAACTGTCTGGAGAAACTTTGAGCATCCAGCTAGTGGCTGTGTCTTTCTTAAGAAGTCAGAGTGCCTAGAAGCCTTGTGCAACATTACCTAAATCTTCCCTATGGATCTAGACCCATCTGAGTAACAAACCTTAGTGTAAGAGACAAAACATGTACACATCTGTCCGTATATATCTAACCATAGAGTTGTATTTCCTAAGATATTTAGACATCTTTTGAGTCATGTAACTGCAAGAGTGATTTTCAAAAGTACCTTAGTAGGTTTGACAGCAGGTTCTTCTTTCTAAGAGTTATTTAGACAGCCAGAAAGATTTTCAAAGAGTTTTGAGTATTGCACATCTACTGAAAACCCAGCCCACAGTCTTTTGGAGGGAGAAGCAAGATGCTGTTTGTATCCATCTACCACATTAAAATACCCATTCACTGACCATTTTATAATATACCCTATAAACCTTGGCATCTGATTCAGTGCTCACAAGACCTCCTGCAGGACAGGACTTTACCAGGATGATTTATGTCTTCCCCAAAAGAAGCAAATGCTTTGCTCCTCTTCTAGCCAATAGGTTTCCAGGTTGTTTCATCACGTTCACACTTTGTAGCTGTTGTATCAACACTGCCTCCTATCCCTGCATTGCCCAACCTGCTTGTCTCTTAGGTATGTTAGACCCAGGGACCCGGCACAACAAATCCAGCTTGAGTAGAAGTAGAACCAGTGCCTTATTTCTGACTCCTTATCTCACCTAGTGTTCACACTGGAACACAGAATCGTTTTGCTGACAGCCCACCCAGGTACTTTGAGGGAGGGAAAAAAAAAGGAGGAAATTCTGACAAAGCCTATGACTAAAATTTGTTGTCATACTACGTGTTGAAATGCAGGGTGTCATATCTCAGCTCTTTTCCATTTATGCTGTTAATTCAAAGTGTCACGAGTGTCTGTGGTGTAATCAGGGTGCAGACTGGCAGAACTGAAGCAGTCTGCTGTGTAGTTGCCTTTAGTTCAAGTTCTCATTGTCTTGCAATTAGCCGGAGTGAATGTGGCTCCCCAGCAGCACACTGCACACCATGACATGCTTTGGAACGAGGCACAGGGCTGGAAATAAAAGTGTTTCACTAGGGTGCCGAAGTGCCTACTGTAGGTGCAACACTGAAATTCACTTATTATAATCTCTCTTGCTTAATTAATTCCATTGATACGGTCATGTTCATCAGAGTTTTGTTGACAGTATTTAACAAAGATATTTTCTTCTCCCGTTGTTTTTTGGTTTGGGTTTTTTTTTTTCCCTGTTTAAACTGGAATAGTTTTATTAGCTTGTTTACTTCAGAACAACGTGCCACCTTTGATTAAACTCCATGGGGATTTATAACTATGTCCTCCCCATGTTTCTGTGACCTTTACGGCACATCTGATAAAAATAAAAGGTCATGGATTCCAAAAGAACTGGTTCTAATAATAATGTCAGGCAGGCTCCCTAGAAAGTGTGTGATTTCCCCTCCTTCTTTCTTCTCTTCTTTTCTTCTTTCTCACTCTCTTTTTTCTGCTGTTTCAAAGTAAGATGAAAATTAACATGAAAAAAAAAAAAAATTAATGGTTTAATTTTGCAGGAGAAAGAAGAGGGTTTACAGTGCTCCACTGGGGAAAAGGGCTTTTGTCTTTGTTGATGACCTAAACATGCCTGCCAAGGAGAAATATGGTGCCCAGCCTCCCATTGAACTGCTGCAGCAATGGATTGGCCATGGCTACTGGTTTGACAGGTGCAATAAATATTAATTAGTGTGCTTGGCTACAGAGGAGTAATGATATACACTGTTGCTCTGAAGCGTTAAATTGTAGTGTTAGTCTTTTATAATTCCTCATCTTCTCCGTCACAACAGGAAAACACTCCAAGTTACATGACTCCCTGTATAGGAAAAGGAATAAAGGCTTATATGTTGCAGTGAATTACAGCAAGCCCATGCAGGAGAGAGGCACAACGTGCATTTTCATGCTTTGGAGAAAACAACATCAGCACTTAATCCAGCACAAAACAGTTTCAAATAAATGTTTAGTTCCCGGTTGTTCGGGACTAAAACAAAATCGTTTCTCTTTCAGCAAATTACTTGGAGGTTAAAATGCAGTTGAAGATGTTTTTCTCAAATGCAGTCAGAGTGTGTAATAGACTCAGGTACCTTCCTGCATGATTCTTGTTAATCCTAGTTGCTAGAAAGACTTCAAATTCTACCTCGTTCATGTCTCATATGTCAGAATTTAAAAGAAGTTTTCATGTTTAAGAGTAAGCTTTATTAATATGCAGCTTTCAAAATATTTTTGATTTGAACAGGAAAAGTAATGTAGCACTTAGAGGATTCATTACAGTGTTTGATTATTAAACAAATGTAACCACACTTTCTGCTACACTTAATTATATACACCTAAGATTTAAAGCAGCTGTACTTTTATCAAAAGAATGGGATGTTAATTAAGAACTGGTACTTCTATGTTATATTATTATTATGGTTCACAATTCTGCTTAAACCAGTTATTACAGACATTAATGTACTGATGATCTTGTTTTCTAGTAATACATGTTTAACATTGTATTGCAACTTTACATAGCAGTCTCAGCCTGTGTTCCCTCTGTGCTTTTCAAAAGAGAGGCATGAAAGTTGGCAGGTAGTGTCTGCATTTCAATTGGAACTCCTACCTTTCTCTTTATCCTTAACCAAATAAAATAAAGCCTTCAGCTTTACTCTAGTACAATACAAAAGAGCAAGGAAAAATAAGAGGAGAAGTGTGGGTGTTTTCAAGTCTGTTGTTTTCTCCAAACTGTAGAATATTTCTTAATATTTTCAAAGTGAAATTGCACTAGAAGCTTAAAGCAGTAGATAGAACCTTTTTTTCATTTTATACTGAACTTGGAACCAATGAGTGAAAAGCATGTTATTTTCCTGCTCCAAAATCCCATGTTTTCTAACGAATACAGCAGATTTTCTTCCCTTTTAGGAACAATAAGGCTTTTCATTGTACCCTACCCTCTGTATAAACCATGAGATGGAGGTTGGGAAGAAGCAGGCGGGGACAATGAGAAAACAAAATCATACCATTTTAAATACAGAGGTTTTGCTCCTTTATATACTCAAAATTACTTCTGCTTGTGGGTTCAGCTTGTCACTTGTCAGCCTGTCTGGATAAGCAATATACACAGAAAGAACAATTCGAGGAAGATGGTCTTTGCTGGATAAACAACAAAGCATTAGTTACCTGGAAGGCAAGAAGACTGGCATGTTTTTTCCCCCAATGACAGTCTATAACAAGCAAATATTTGCTGATAATGTCTGACAGGAAGAAGCAGCTGAGGTAATTCTAGGTAGTATCCTTTACTGTCAGAGGGATCTGTGGCTTTCTAAGGTGATTAAACTGTTGGCAGCAAAGCCATTGAGGATGCTAAATAGGAAAGATTTGCTAGTAAAAGACCCACTACTGCCTCAGAGGCTGCTTTCTGTCACACTACCTGCATGGTTACTGCAGCCAACAAAAAAGGTTCCTGATTTTATGCAGGCAAGAAGTGCTCTTGCATTGCATTGTCTGTCAGCCCCTGCTCCCTGACAACTTGCAAGCCAGTTTTGACACAGCTATTGCAGTCTTGGGTATGTAAAAGCATCCTAAACACAGAAGGTGTGACCTCAGTGAGGGAAGAATGGCAGTGGTGCAGAAACAGGCCCAATGTGTAGTGTGCTGTGGGTATTGGAAGGATATAGGAGATATACTAGGGAACCTGGAGCTGTAGTGCTGCATGAACAGAGGGGTGAAACCTCCGTTTACCAGTCCATGAAACAAGTTATTTTTTATAATAAATGAACAAAAAAGCTTTGCAACTACTTGGCTGGGCAATCTGCTTCATGGCATACTTTATTTTCTCCCCTCATCTAAGGCTTACTATAAATTTCTATCTTCTAAGGGTCCCCCTCCAGACTGCTGGAGCCCAGAATACCAAGTTCTGCATTCGGACTACCTTGAACATGCCAAAATACCTGCATTGTAAGGAAAAGCAGATGGTATAAACTCATTCATTCCAGAATTATCCCACATAAAGGCTCCTCAAATAATTCCCATCTGCATGTGAGTAGCTCCATCACCTTTGTGCTACCCAAGCAGAGTGAAGGAGCAGGAGCCAGAAGCTAATATCTAACCTCTGGAATAACTCCATCTGGCAGAAAAGCACAGCTCAGGCTCCTTTGGTGAAGCTCCCTTCATGGCATGAGTAACACAGCACTCTTCAAAGGGGATGGTGAACTGCCAGAGGGAAGTAACAAACAAGACTCGCTTTCTTAGAACTAAAAGTGTTCTGACTTTTAATTCCTTTTCTGGGAATTTGTTTAAAACCTGTTGCTAACCCATAAGGTGCACTCGTGTTTGCTCATCTAGGTTTATCTGTTTGTGTCTGTGTGTACTGCATTCAAGCCTGCTGGGGGTATGTCTTGAATATGCTAATGAAATACTTTGAGAACACATAGATACCCTGTGCAAACAAGGTGTGGGAGGGGGAGTCCCAGTGCACTAATGATGGAAGGAAGATCTAAGCTTAGTTTTGGATGAGGAAGCCTCGCTGGCTGGAGCTGCACGTAATCACCAGCAGAAGACAGGTGTGCTCCACAGGAGAAGCAGAATAAATCTGATTCTGAGCAGTATCATCACCATTTTGTATCCACAGCACGTTCGCCTGCGTGTTCTTTATGCACCTGTTGTATACTTATGTCTTTGTTCTCCTGCAAGCCTTAAGTTATGTAAGCAGTTGCATGTCTACACCTAATAGACCATATGTTACAAAATGGCTCCGAGGTGGCAAAATAAGGATGGGCTCAACATGAAGCAGAATGCTTAACTGTGCTAGGAGTGGAGGGACATGTAGCAATAAAAAGGAACAAATCCTGCCTTAAGATACAGACTGCTGAGGTGGTTAGCTTTTCCCATGATGACACATCCCTGCTATTTCCTGATGCTAGGAAAAATAAAAAGAAAAAATTACCATTTGTGTGAATCTCCCTTTCACTCTCTTCCTCCTTTGTCTTCCTCTCTCTTTTGTCATCCTCCCCATACATGGGCATTGATTGCTCTATTTACCAACACCATCCCCGAGGAAAAACAGAATTAAAACATTAACTTTTTAATGCAGTACAGCTGATTTCTTTCAGAAGCAGATCTTACAGCTGACAGTCTTTGTGTCTTTGTCCAGACAGTCTTGTGTCCCCAATTTACATGATATTAAAACTATGTCTTTTCAGTGGCACTGTTCAAACAATCAGTGAGAAAGACAGTGGATGTATTTCTTAAATGGATCAGTCTTGATTTGGGATTCTTTTTTTTCATTAGCAGGATTTGGCCTTTGAATGTATTGTGAAGGAATGTGCAATTGGAGAATTTCATCAAGAAAGACGAGATGTTTATGCCATTTGTGTAGATATGAGCACAGTAGGGAAGCAGTCCATCATGACAGTTGTTCATCAAATCAGCATTTTTTCTTTCATTTATCTCATTAGGAAAAGTCTCTGCATCCTCCGTGCTCATCACTCAAGAATCCTGTGACTTGGGCTGTTCGAACTCTGAAGACTGCAGCAGTCTAACCCAGATATTGCTGCAGGCTATTCATTTTGGTAAGGGATGGAAAAATCCTAACTAACCAGCAAAGCTGGCTGAGGACAATAGGTCTAGAGGATTACAGTTTGCATTACAGACCTGTGCTACTGAACTGCTGTCAGGGCTGAGCCTAAGGGCTGGCTGCCTGGACTGGCCCCACTGCTGCTCACTTAGCTTGAAGCTACTGGAAGGGCAGTTGTGACAACACAGGGCTGTGCATGGACTTTGTTTGATCTGCAAGTCCTGCCTGAAACTCTGTGAGAAAACTTAGTTGCCTTAGTTGCCAGTTTGTGGTCTGTGGTGCTTGTGCTGTCCCAATTAAATAGTATTACCCAAGCTAACTCATTTAATATGTGTTAATCTCTGGAGACTGTAGTCACAGCAGTGTCTGTGGAACAGAACAATCCTAAGGATGTACACATCTTGGGTTTGGGGTTTCAGTTCTGCTAATGAAAAAAAAAAATGGTCAGGAAATGTGGAAAACTTGGGTAGAAATTGATCAATTTCCCTGCTGTTTTTAGTCTCCTACGTCCTGCCCCTGTACCCACTGCTGCTCTGTTCCTACTCTGCCAGTGTCCCCTCTTGTTTCATTTCCAACCCCTGTTTTTAAAAATGAACCTTCAGCGTCACACTTTTTCAGTTTTATATATAACATTTTATCCTCTTCTACTGCAGGTGGTTCTGAGAAGTCACAGACATGAAAACTCAACAACATTTGGTCCCTGGCAATTGTGCCTTCCTTCTCCAGGCTGAACCCAATCCAAAGTGTTAAAACACCAATGCGGACAAAGAAAATGAGTTGAGCTGCCTGCAAAGGGCTGTTTCAAATGATTTGCCTTGTCTGTAGGGCACAGAAGGAGAAAATATCTTCCCCTTACTTCTTGTGTGATAGATAGTCTGAATCTTGCTACAGCAATAAAATATTCCAGCAGCATCTGAAGATGCATTACAGAGTGTATCATTTATTATTTCTTCATACAGTCATACTTATCGTGAGATTATAAAGTTAAATTTATGTATATTATATTTTGAAAATTACCAGAGCCCACTGCGTGGGCTATTTATGCTTGATCTATTAATGAGAGAACTCACTTGGCAGGCACAAAGTAAGAAAAGAAAAATATGTTTCAGTCCTTTCTTGGATTCTAAGTTTTGGAGAGTATTTACAGGTAGAAAAGTTCAGAGCTTTAATCTTTTTAATCCCTCATCATCTAACAGGTTACTTTGGTACAGGAGGGAAGAGCATGCACCATTCTTCTGTTGATTGCAATCTGCCCTTAGCAAGATGGTTCAAACTGTGTGAAGGACAGAATGGGGAGACAAGCTTCATCTCAGAAACCTCTTTATTTCTCTCTATTTATGCCTTGCCACTGTGCTTGCAAAGTCTTTGTGTACATCACACGGAACACCTTTGAGAGGGAACTAATCCATGCATCTCCATGGATTCCTTAACTGGTGATTTGCAGGAGGTTTGAATGTTCATGCCCATCCCTGCCTATCATGGGAGAGCTTATATAGACTGTATGAGATCTATCTACCCATCTTCTCAGTGGTGTGAACCCCCACAAATCCTTACCTGATGCAAGACAGCACTCCTGATAGCTGCTGTCCTGGTTGATTCTTCAGGTAGCTACCAGGCAGCTACTGTTTCTTCCCTTCAAATTCAGCCCCCAAAGGGCTGCTTGATCCTTCACATACACAGTGCAAAATTTCCCATGGAGCTTAGACAACGTTCTATCTCTCTCTCTCCTCTTGCTCTCAAATTCTTTCAGCTCCCATAATATTTTATACCCATCATTCCTTGTCTGATAGTTACTTGCCACTCTATCTTACCATCACTCCCTGGTTTGAAAACACAGACTCCTGGAGGTCACCAATGAGAGAAAAGAGTTTAAAAGTTATGTACCAAATCCAGAACTATTGTTTCTGAAATGATGGCTAAAAAAGTGTTAGTCTAACATTTTGGGAGTGTTGCTATTTCTACTCCTTACATCAGTTTTCTTGGAAAATAGCACGTGTAATTATCAGAAATTTGAGATATATAAACAAGATCATATCTTTGTCCCTATCACAATTATTTTAGTTTTATTACTCACTGAACAAGGCCATCAGTGTCAGACATTTCTAACATCAATAAAAATTCTTGCCAAGAATTTAATGTGGGTTTTTTTTTTTCAAGAAATAAGGACTTTTAAAGGGACATTAAAACCAGGCCTGATAAACAGCAGAATTCACTAAAATGAATAGCTGGGAATTTTTTAAGCAATCCTTTCTATAGAAAATTCTGAAACATAACTAATATTATTCGGCTTTATTTATATTATGAACTATATTCTATTTATTTTTTTTTAAACAAACTTCTCTGTATTTATTTACTCTGTTATTGTCCTAGTAATACCTGCTGGTTTATTTCTCAGTCAGAAGTGTTTCCAAACTCAATAATATAATTATATATATCGACTATATCCATCATGTAACTCACATTTTGAGTCAGGGCCTTGTTTACCTTCTACAGTGTGTTTTCATCTTCAGCTTGGGAACATATCAGAGACAAAGAAGGGGACTAACTATGGATAAAGGTTACACTTTGATAATTTTCTGTTCAGATGACGCATTCTTAGTCAGAGGTTAGCCAGCTTGAAAGAGCCAGTTCACTTAGAGCCTCATAACATGGTGGGGAACTTGAAAAAGTCTTCCTAGGAATGAAGGAGCCCTGTGGGAAGCCATGAAGGACAGGTTGATTTCACAGCCTAAGAAGAAGACAGAAGTCCCTGAAGGAGGGTAAGATGCTTCCTGAACTCTGTAAGAGTCTGACACTTCAGGTTGATAAGTAAACTGAACTGAGGAAAAGCAGGCAGAAGGTTTTGACTATTTTGTATATATTTATTTCTTGTGCAATCTCGATGTGTAAGAGGGCTCGAGTTAGAAGCCTCTGCAAAGCCTGCTGGACTTTTTTATTATTGCACATGTGTGGAGAATGGCAAATCAAAGAGCCAGCAAGACTTAACACTGGTGAAATCTTGGGGTCATCAGTGAAGTGGCTACAGTGCCCCTGAGAGCATGACAGTCACACCCCAGGTCCCCACCTCTCTAAGGGGCAAAAGGGAGCCCGTGCAGAGGAAGCCTGGTGTGGAATCAGTAGCCAGAGAGTCCCAAGTGCAGTCAAAGAAGGAATCAACATTTCCATTCATTTTATTTGTAAGTTCTCCCCAACTGCTAAGAGTCATTTTCAGGGGCAGAATCGTATGCCTAGCACTGACAATTGGGAAATGTGTCAGTGAAGCAAAGGACATTGTTCTCTTTTCCCCATTCAGGTTTTGCTGCCCGTGTCTCACTGCTCTCTGTCTCTTGCCTCAGTAGGCTGGGGTGACACTCAGACTGTCAGTGGCATCAGATAGCACCACATGTCAGATCACAGCACTGACCCTCTGCCTTCTGCTTTTTTCTGTACGTGAATGGAGCCGTGAGATTTTTCTCTCTCACAGGAAACCTTAAAACAGCTGAACCACCAGAGAGTCTGGTCTAGCAACAGTCACACTGCACTTTTCTAAGGCTCGAGCTTCATCCACTTCTCCTCATATCATCCCCTCTAGGGTAGTAGCTTTATGAACTGGAACAAAAATGTGATGAGGCTTTCAAGCCTTCTGACACCGCAGACCGGTCTCTCTCCTTGCCCACTGCATGGGTTGAAGTTTAACAGCAGTTTTTCGGAGAATGGAGTTTGAGATCTGTGACATGGACACATTTCAGTGACTTGAGATGGGCAACAAACTGCTGCTATGGCACTGGGGAGAAGGCACAAAAAAATAAAAGTTGCACTGAGCAAAGGGAGAGGAAAGAGACAGTGAGTTGACAGAATTACTGCCAAGGTTGTTTAAACAAAATAAAAGAAGCAAGTGAAACAGAAGCGAGGGAGAAGTATTGATTTTCAAGAGGGAGCCTGAGAATTATGAGTGAACCAGGCTCTAAGTCTCTGCTCTGTTAGTCTGGTGTAGCTGTGGGCACTGGTGATGGCAAAGGTCCCTAAACACAATTCCAGAGAAAGGAGTCAGCTCCAGCACATGAACAGGGGGAAGGGGGTCGTTGGGCTAACACGAACGCTGAGGAAATACTGGGTGTATGGAGTGTTCCCCAACCTCAGCAAGTCACTGCCCATTTCAGAGGACAAACCTGGGTAAAGCATGTTCTGCAAGGCACTGGCTTTGCCCATCTGGAGTCAGGCAGGACGTTTGGAGACAGCAATTTATTCCTGTAATGTTTTTCCTTTGCCTGATTGGCAGACCAGAGATTAGACCTGTTCCAGTAATTTCTCTGAGAATGCAAATTTTAATTTGCTGTTTGTTGAATGCTTAACTAAACTCTGAGGTCATTATTTTAAACTCAAACTGTTAGATTAACCACTGTCAGACATCCATTTGCTTTAGAGAATAGCTCTTCCTGACAGCAGTGGAGATGCAGACAGTTACCTTTTAATACCAGGCTGTGAAAAGCTCACCCCTCAGCCCAGCCCCCCTGCTTTCATTTGCAGTAAACAGCAGAGCCTGTCCTTATTTTGTGCTATGACTCTATTCTGCTTTCTGAGGTGCACTTAAGAGCAGAGGAATAGCAGGAGGTGCTTCACACTATCCATTAAAGAGAGTTTGTGGAGGGACAGCAGGCAAATTCATTGGGTTTGGGGTTTTGGCACCAACATGAAAAAAAAAGTTAAGTCATTTTTTTGGTTTTGACGTAGTGGTACAAGTCAAGGACATGCTCTTGGTTGCAGCTATGGCCCCTCCTGGTGGAGGAAGACATACAGAGACTCTTCAGTCTCCCTGTCATTTAGTGATGTAATCTCCACAGATGCCTTCCCTAACAAAAACAGGACATGCATCTTTCCATAAGGAGCTGACTGAGCATTTTGATGCAGAGTTTGATGCTTTTGTGAAATCATACCCAAGGTTAACAGCTCACTAACTATGTATCTTACCTTCCTTGCCTATATTGAAAGCCCTATGAGCCAAATCCTGTGCCAAGGATTTCCACCTGAAGGAAGTGAATGGGACATCTGCATTTGCATAGATGGAAGAACACAGCACTCTGATTACACCTTTTTTTTCCCCCCTAAAGATAACAAAAAGCACTCATATGCATTTGTTAAAATGATTGTTTCAGTGGTTTTCGGGGCTGTAAGCCATGCATTAGCTATTTCCTACATTTAGGTCAGAACCAAGGTCTGCTTAATGCACTATTTTATATCCAAAAGTAACTAAGAGCAAGCGTTTTGATAGGAAGGGATAATATTTTTGCTGTAGGCAAACACAGCATGCCCTGCTAAGCTCTTAGCTACATTAATATATAGCCCTGTTTGGGAAAAGGGAATTGTCACTAAATGGTTGCCTTATTTACCCTTCAGAAGGAATAAAATTGGCCTATAAGAATGAAAAATTTTAATACACTTCTATTACAATGCACTCGTCTAATTGGTATTGATCTTCCCCGTGGTACAAGAAATGCAAGAAATTATTTCTTTGAGATTTGAGCTAACACAAATGGGAAATGAAGAGAAAGATTGACACAGAAGAATGGGGTGGGGATGCATAGGAGCTGAATATATGGCTTCAGCAGCAAGAAAATGTTTTTTACAGGTAGAGCAATTATGAAACAGTCTGAGATTGAAAGTGAGACAACAAATAGATTTAATAGGAGCAAAATAGAATAAAATATGAAGTAAGGTAAAATATTAAGAGTCTTTAAAAAAGGAAAGACAACTTTTCAGTGAGCTAGCTAGGTGAATAAGCTAGTTGGGAATGCAGCTCATGTCCAGCAAGATGGGATGAGGTGCGACAGCTCCCTGTTGGCAGGTCAGAGGCTGAGGAAAGCAGCCGGTGCCAGAACCCTGCCAAGAAACACCTCTGCAGGTGGCAGTGTCCTGCAGAGAGGTAGGATTAATGGAATTCCTGAGCTTAGTTGAAGCACATATGTCTTGGGAATTTTTCTTAGTTTGTCTTGCAGTCCTCTTCAGTTTGCAAAGACCAAATTACCCTAAACTCCATTGTGCCAGACAAGCAGAGACTCTCCCCTCCAACGCGGGAGCTGTTTGACAATCCAATGGGCTGCAGACGAGATAATGTTGTTTGCTAATAATCCAACCCCAGATGTATTTATCTTTCACAGAGCACCCGGAAAGTCATTAATTAAAAAGTTGATACATACGGCTTTCCTGAACTGGAGAACAACATTAGTTCTGAAACATAAGGTTTGTAATGTAGTGAAGCTACTCAGCATTCTGTGGGAAGCCTGGTTATTCACAGCTCTTCAAAAACCTAGTGCCATCCTCGTAAACAGAACAGAGTCATAATGAGGCTCTCTGTCACTGTGTCATAGCAGAGCAAGGAGGGCAAAACTTCATTACACTCTTTTGACTCACCTTCCATCACTGTGAGCGAGATAAACACAAGGGCTCAAAATATGCCATCAGTTTCCAGATGTGCAATTTAGTTCCTTGGTGGAAAGTTCTCCATTTTTCTTCGGCAAGTAAAGGGGAAAAAACTGAGACAGCGTAACCCTCAAAGATGAGCAAACTGGGTTGTGTATAATTTTTCACAGTGCTATGCAACTTTGATGTGCAGGTCTTAAATAACTTGAATGAGATGCTTTTTCCCCATTCAACCTTATTTGCCATTATCCATCCACATATATTCCTTTGCAGTTGGAAGATGGCACTCCTGCTAGAATATAGGTGCTGAGTTTTGTCTCTGAAACCTTCCTGAGTGGAACTTGGACACGGCCCAAAGTGGCAGAGAGAATAAATTCAGTTCTCAGCCTTCATTCAATATTCATAGCAGTTGGACAGCTTTAGGACATGAAAGATCTGAATTATTTCTCTTCTTTGTCAGGTTAACTTCAAACTATTTCTGACTGACATGAATGTAAAGGGAGGGGAAAGCAGTTTTGACATGAAAAAAAACCTCAAAAAGGATAAACCTCAAAAAAGGAAAAACCCTGTTTTGCAGAGCTCAAAATTATACCACTTTTTTTTTTCTTTTTTTTCTTTTTTTTTTTTTTTTTTTTTTTTTTATTTTTACGGTCCCTTTTATAA
>JAOEGS010007804.1:7392-24389 GCA_025447755.1 Corythornis vintsioides
TTAAGTCCCCCACAAGAACCTTGTTGCATGGGATGGGTCTAGTCCCTACTTGATTGTTCTCAGGCACTACCATGAGTCCTGGCTGATTGACAGCCTTTGTGTCTTTCTTATGACATTGCCCACTGTCCCCTACGACCTCCAAGATAGCAGTGGAACTGGAACACCATCCCACAAACATCCAAGGCTTATCTCCAGCAAGCCTAGTTTTCCCTCTTTCCCCCTTCGACTCTAGTTTAAAGCTTTGTCAATGACCCCTGCCAACTCATGTAATAAAATCTTTCTCCCCCTTTGGGACAGATGTAACCCACCTGCCACCAGCTGGCCAGGCAACATGCAGATTGACCCATGGTGAAAAACCTTAAAGTCCTGCTGGTGGCACCAGTCTTGAAATCAATAATTAATCTGGTGGGTCCTCCTAAGGCTTTCTGGGTTACCAAAAAATTACTCATTTACTCCAGAAGAAATACACTGGCTTATAATGTTCTCCAAAATATTTCAGTGCTTCCAACCCTCCACAGTACTATACCGTTCAGGAAAACAATGACTCCTGCATTTTCTATGCATAAAACACAGTAGTTTGCCTCTGTCCAGTTTCTCAGAAACATCTGAGAACCAGCTTGCCACCATCCACGCTGCTTGCCACCATCCACGCTGGCCCTCCTGATCTGGAGGGCAACAGACAGGTGTCACAACATGAATTTAACTCTTCTGCTCACAGGAAAGCTGTCATCATCAGCAGCCACCAGCAAGTTCACACTCATAAAGCTTAGCAGAATTTTCTCAGAATTGATGACCAATATCACTACAAAATATTTTTATCTTCAATGCTAACAAACTGTTTTCAAATGCTGTCTCTCACATGGTAATGTTGAATCAGTCAAGAAAACAAACATTTCCACTACTTAATGATTTATCCCACTAATTGGAATCTTGCTCTCTTAGATGATGCAGACATCTAAAGGAACAACTCTTTAGTAGAAACACAGCATAATACATAAATCAAGCTATGAAGTATCTGTTAAGTCGGATGATAGATACTTACCACCCAAATTTTAACTCCCACAATTGTCTTGCTTTTCATACAACCCTGGACAGTCTACCTTCTCAAGCTAAGACCTCAGAGACCACTAAACATCTGTTTGTGCATTCACCCCAGAATGCCCAGAGCTGTATGTGCTACCCTATAGACAAGCACAGCCTGTTAGACTGGAACAAAGTTGCAGAAAGGGCTTTATTTGCATACACAGTAATTGACGTGTAACTATGAGGTGATTTTGGATTTGATAGGATGTAGAGAAATACAGAGAGCCAGAAATGCAAGTGACACCAGCTTAGCCAGTAGCCCGGCTGGTGCTCCAGGACAGCGAAGCACAGAGCAGGCCCATGGCTGTTGCTGGGGAGCCTGGCAAAGCTCAGGGCCTGTGAGCTGGGTGGGAGCAGTGGGAGGGAGGGAACTGCACTGCTCCTCTGGGGACTGAAGGGTAGAGAATCCTGATGCTAGAACAAGTAGTGGAAGCCAGTCCTAAACCTTCACTACACTTTAAAGGAGGATGTACGGTGCTACTAAAATGCATTAGCAAGAACACTAGTTCTCTAAACCTGTGAATAATTTATCTAGACAAATTATAGAGCTTCAACTAGCTATGGAAAGTATAACAGGCCTGTGGACCAAGGAGATATTAATTCAACCATTCATATATTTCCCTAAGAAGATTTAACAACGTACTGTTTTACTTAACACAAAGATCCATTTTTAGAAGATCAAAACTTCCAGAAAGAGCAATAGTCATGTAAAAATAACTATTAAGTAATCAAATAAGAAAGGAGCTGCTGTTAAAAATGGAGATTTCTCAATATTAGAGGCTATTTTAAAATCAAGCAAGTTCAAACCCAGTTGCTCCTTAAGAGTAAAATAGAGCTGTGGTTCCGTTCTTTCAGTGGCAGTTGTTTTGAAAGGTACTTGCCACTCCCTTATGTCCCCAGATACTCATTTCTGTGCTCCAGAGGTGCCAATCCAATTGTTTGCATGACTGTGCTCCAAGGTAGGGTTTCAAGAACTATCCCAGTTAAAGGGAAAACCACAAAAAAAAAAACCCCAAAAAAACCCAAAAAAAACCCAGTAAAAATAACCCAATAAAGCACTATTTTAAAAATACAGTCCAAACAAACATCCACAAAGCTGAAGTGTCAGGGTAAGAGAAAAGTAACAGAAACATCTCAAATTGGATTTTTCACCTCTGTGGAATAACAGACGCACAGCTTTGTAAGATGGAAAATCATTGACATCTGGCAAGAGACTGTACTCCTACTTTTTTCCTCCTCCCCTTTTTCCAAACCTTCCCCAAAAAGAAAAAAGCCCCACCCATGGCTAAGAAGTTCTATTTTCCTCCTTAAGAACTGGAAGAGAGTGCAAAACCAACAAAAGCTGGAATAGAGTAATTTTTTTCCCAGTTTTCAGTAGGAGGTAAGATGGAACTCCCTGCAACTTTTCCTCCAAGACAGACACACAGCAAGGACAGGAGAATATATGGGGGAAATAAGAGGAGACCTAGGGAAATCATCTAATGTATTGTCAATACATTAGTTTGGGGGTGGAGGTTTTTTGGTTTGTGGTTTTTTGTTTGGTTGGGTTTTTTTGGGTTGTGGTGAGTTTTTGTTTATTTGTTTGTAAAGCACATCACAGGATTCTCAGAGAAAGCAAAAGATTTGAAATTAACTATACTGGATAGAGGCACATGGTGACACGGTTTCTTTTATTTGAATAGGTATGTATTATGACAATTCAGCATTCCAGACAAACATCATAAAACATTGATATAAAACAAGGCTGAGCTCAGAAGACTAGTTTTGACTGAATTATTGTTGTGTCTTTTGATTCAATATACATAACACTTGCTGTAATATGTAAAACAGAGGAAAATCTGGTGGGTTTACTTGCTTAATAAGGAAATTGCTTCATGAACAGCCCACTTCTCAAAGCATGATTTTTATTTAGAAATATACCATTCCATAAACACCAACTGTGAATGCTATGTGAGGGTCTGTGAGTTTGGGGTTTTTATCATTAAAAACAGGCTATTAAATATTACTGTCAAAGACTACATCATCACAAGTCATGATACTCTTAATTACACAGCCACTGAACAATTTCTGCATGAACACAAATGTTTATTAAAAATACACCTACCATCAACTTCTCGAGTACAGAAGAAAAACCTGCACATTAAGAAAAACAAAACAAAAAAAAATCCAACAAACAAACAAAAAAACCACAACCTGCTCCCCCAAAAGACTATAAACAGGAGTTTAATTGTACAACAAGATAGTTATTGTTAATAACATAACCCACTGGCTTTGATTTACTTGTCTTGGCTATTCTTTCACAAAACCAAATTGGGAAAAACAAACAAACAAAGATTCTCTTTGAATGTTTCACAGCAAATTCCCATTTCAGTATTTTCCACCTAGCCTGAGACAACAGAGCTTCAATCTAAAACCTCCAAATATTTAGACCTGTAGACACAGGATGAAATTTTTGTCTCAACAGTTCTAGCTTCAACATATTTGAAACAGCAATGAACCCAGTTCCAGACATTAAATAATCCTATTTTTCTTACACTGCAGCAACAGTTTCAGGCATCATCAACAAGCTTATGACCTTACTAAGTTTCCAGGCAAGACAAACTGTAGGAAAGTTTGCACAATAAAAATACTGTAGGTTATAAAGACAGTCTATTGAGATCTTTGAACATCTGGGTTCCCCATCCCATAATCTTCACATAGCTCCCTATTCTACTTCTTTCCTGCTGACAGACTGTGTTCGTGCTCCTTTTACATTACCATAAAAGACACACTTGAGGAAGGTGTTGTAGAATTACCAAGGTTGTATCAGATTACTGGACAGTGTAGACCAGCACCACAGAAACAGAACTTGAGGCAGAGGTCCCGATCAAGCTTCAGGAGAATTCACAGAGCCAAAAATACAGATAGTCTCCAACCCTTTGATTATTTCCATGACTGAAGAACACATAATCTCATTTAAAGTTTCCTTTCATCTCCCAAAGGGGAAAAAAAAGGGTAAAAAAAAAAAAAAAATCAAACAAGAAAAACCCACACCAAACAAAAACAAAAAAAAAAACACCCCACCCCGCTATTAATAAATTAGAAAGCAGTACTACAAGCCTGAGCTTATATACACATTCCACATAAACACCTGCTGCTTTGGGTGGTTGGTTTCACTGCCCATGACAAACTATATTTAACATGCACCTGTGCTTTTCACCTGTCCTCCTCCAAACAATTCAATTCATAAAGACTCTTATAAACATGCATAAGAATTGCAGTAGCTACCATTTTAATTCATTATATTCATTCTAACAGTAAAATTCTCCTTTTTCTCCCCAAAACTTTTTCAAAACTAAAAGAAACAAATCTCAAAATGTGTCTTCATAAAACCCAGGTCGGTCCACTAACTCATTAGAAATGGAACTTCTGACATATTAGAAATGAAAGCAAGAGCTCAAAGTATTCAAAAATATTTGTCTTCATAAAGCCTATTAAATCTTGCACCTGCATTTGAAAAAAAAAAGTTAAAAAAATACATATTTTTCTTCATTTAAAAATATTTAGAAAACTATTTAACAACATATTTACAGAAAAATTTTAGACGTGACCTCCAATGTTGATACCACCTAGGAATGAGGGAAAGTACTGCAGAATATTTCGGCAGTATCTCACCTAGCTGACATAGATGAATACTGAATACACGATACAACATAAAAGCTGCATTCTGTTCTTCAAGGCTGTATTTTATTTCCAAATATAAAGTAACTATTCTAAACAGTCAGTGCAATCAGTAACATCAGTAGCAAGTTTTAATGATGGGTTTGACTCATTCAAGAAATACATACAACCAACTGATTTTAGTCTTGGTTTAGTAAATCTAACAAGGACCCCTGTAACATCAAGACTGATCTTCACCCGACCTCAGCACTTCACAAACTTCACACACAGCAAACAGCAGCAGTAAAAAATAAAGAATCGTAAGAATTCATGCTTCAATAAAGAAACTATGTTCAGTTTTGTTTCTAATGCTCCCAGAATTTTAAGAAGATTATAATTTCAAGTGACACTGTCTACTTGGAATCCAGTCAACTTAAAAATAAGCAAAATGGATTTGCATTCATTTCACATTCCTCAGCTATCCTAATCCTTCTGACAGTTTTTACAGTTTTAAGAACCAGGATGCAGCAAAATAACTACTTAGAGAAGAAAAAGTAAACATGCTAACAGAATTTATCTCCTTGAAAATTCACTGCTTGTACCAATAGTGGATGAAGTATTTCTTGACAAAAGCTTGATTACTATTTTGATAAGCGCTTTTTTTTTTTTTTTCTAACTAAGTTACTATAAAAACCACATGTCTCTGGAAAGACAAAGGAATTTTTTTTTCCCTCTTCAGAGTGGAACAAATTACATCTTCTAAAAATTGAATGTCAATGGCTGGCTGCCCAAATCCATTTCATCTTTCAGCATAAGGACAGGAAGTAAGGTCACTGTCAGCTTCTAATTGAAAACATCTTCAAACTAGACTTCTGCTCTAGATTAGGATTTTGTTCTGTGACATGCAGTTTCTACCCCAATGTACCACACAAGTTCAGCACTAGCTTGTTTTAAATACAGGCATCCACTGGAGAAGTTCCCTAATCAGAATTCAATGTAGATGTTAAACAATTGTCTTCCTTCTATTCAAAAAGTAACACCGTATTAGCCCAGAGCAGTTTGCTACAAAAACGTGTAGGAGTTTACTCTCCAAATAATGCTGAACTGGAGGATCATGGCTCACTGCAACCTGCATTCATGAGGGGGCATTTATTTATAACACAATTACGGGCCATGGGAAAAGGCAAGACAGGCTGAACATCTAATCAAGTTCACACCCAACTACAGTAAGAATAAACAGTCCATGAACCACCCTGCAGGATCAATTGCCTTTAAACTAGGAAAGATTTTTTTACTTAGCAGTTATACACAGTCTAGTTCCATACACTATTGGCTGGGGAGTAAACAGAGGGAGACCTTTCTTGTTTAAGAAATTATACTAGTTTGGTTTTCCTGTTCAGCTTGAAAACACTCAAAAGGAAATTCAGTCCAAAATGGTATGAATTAGGAAAAAATAGGCTGAAAAAAATCTGTGAATTTTATCAATACTACTAAAGAAAAAAACATCTTTACCTACATTTTCTACCTGTCCTATGTGACCATTTATTCTCAGATGCATTTACAGTCCTCAAATATTATCTTACCAGGCAAACCATGGGTTTTCTACTAAAACTGAGCCCAGCTACTACTTTCGGAAATGCCTGATGCAAGTGCATTAGTTTATTCTGTGTAGCTCTAGGGTAAGCTCTGAAGTCAAGATGTTCAAGTTGAATATTCAGGAACTGTAGTAACTTCCAACTTACCACTATCAAGCAGTCTTCTTCTTACCACACAGCATTTCTCAACTAAGCCTTCTAGCATTAATACCCAAATCCACCTTCCCTATTTCATCTACTCCTACAGTAGCCCATGCTCCTAGTGTTATCTTTGCTGATCCTTATTTGAGTATCTTTCTGATCAAAGCTCCTATCTTCTGTCTCCCTTACCCTGCCATACTAACCTACTTCAGATAAAGTGCACAGAGAGGTCTCCACTGTCTTGACTGTCCAGAGAAGCCTTGCCAGAGACACTCTCTGCAGAGCTGAGAAGTGCTGCACACACCTGAGCAAAGGCCAGCAAGCACACAGCTCTGGCCAGGACATCCACATTGTTCTCCCAGTGGCTACTGCCTCTGTCAGGAAACTGGTCCCTTCCCAGGCAGCAAGAGGGGCACCCAGTGTGTCTCAGCTATTGAAAAACAGAAGCTCTGCATTCTCCCTTCAATACCATGTGCTTCACCGGGCAGAAGCACATACAACACAAATAACTGGAAGATGTGGCCTAGTGCTATTTATTTACTCTATCTCCTGACTATCTTGCATCATTTAGGACCTCTTCCTTCACTAAGGGCAAGGGTAAATCCTAAATTCTGTGCCAAGATGACAAGTTCGCAGCTTGCCTGACTATACATTTCATAGAAATATCAATAAAGTGTTTTGAGCACTGATACTGCTTCTCTTCCTATTCCATCTGTTAAACAGATGTCAGTGATTCAGCTGATGAATAAAGGCAAGACATACAGAATCCACACCATTTACTTATACCTGTCCTCTCAGTGATGATCTACACAGTATTATCAAATACTTAATAAACAGAATTTCCACTTACTACTTAAAAAATCAGTGTGTTCCTCCTGCCCATTATTGCTAAGGATGAAGTCATTGTACAAGAACTACAAAATACTCTTTGAAACTTTACAAAACCATTAAACCTAAAATCAATCACTCCAAAGTTAGGAAGTAGGTTTACTAAGGTTACCTATTAAACCCTAACTCAGCTTTTCTCTGCTAAATATTATGATGCAGTATTTTACAACCACAGATTGTTTCCTTACTTGAACTGCACACCAAAGTTTTCACTAATGAACAGATACTGGCCCCAGTGATATGTCTGCACATAAATTGCATTATTTATAGAATCCCAGAAAAACAGAATTGCAAAACATTTCAGGAGGTCTCCTACTCTGTCCTTTTACATGGATGTGGAATCACTGTTGCAATCTACTTCCATCCATCTAGGATTTCATTCTAGATTAAGCGACCCCAGTATTTCTGTGATATGAACTGTGTCCAGTAGCCTCTCTCTTCCTTGAGGGACAGGAACCCATGCTGACAGCATCCCAGCTGGAACTCTTCTGCCACTGAAGAGAATGAACAAGTGATCATACAGGATATACTAAAGACTATAACCCAAGTGTTCATAAAATCCTACTACACTTTAATGCAATGCCTTCCCATCTATAAGGCTAGTTAGCCCTCACTAAAAGAGTCTTCATATGGCAAATGCTACTGTCACACCACCAACTGTTATTTTCTATTAGCTTACAAAGAGCTTATTTCTTGCACTTCTTTTCTGGAGATTCAAATTTGGTAGACTGAACGAGCAGCCAATGAATCTTACAATTTTAAAAGACAAGAGTCTTTAGCTTTCTGATGAATTATTTTTTTGTGCTCAGTGTTACTGTATGTGAACATTCTGTACTACTTTAAAAATCAAACAAGGAATTACATCTAAAAAGTTACTTTTTCCAAATGGTAAAACTAAGAAACAAGGTCAAAATCTGAATGACTAATGTGAAACATTAATGAGCATTTAGAATTACAGACACAACATCTATTGAAGAGCAGCTCCCCTTGACTTCTTTGGCAGCTGCAAGCACTCAGCATTTCTGCAAGGCAGATCCCAGAGGTCTCACATCCAGTAAATGAGGAACACACAGCTAGTGACCACCTGTGGGAAGCCTGGTTTAAGCAACATCCTCACATCACTGAAATTCTGCAATAGCGACACAATTCAGTTGTCTGGAATATTTAATTACATTAACAGTGAAACTTTTATTCAAACTTCCATGGCCCTTGCCTCATTCATTTCACACCTTCAAACATCTGCTACAAAAGGAGCAAGAGTCCTACAGATAACTTCATGTGCCATACAACACCCATTTCTCCCCAGAGTAGCATCAGTTTTATACACTTAATACAGTCAGGGTCCTGTCAGGGGGTGCATACACAGGTATTTGTGTGCAAGTGCCTATATAGCTATATTATCTATATGGATATAAACTTGATCATGTGAGTATAGCTGTACCAAAACTTACAGGCAAAGAAGTTTAAAATAGTACAGGTTATTGTAATGTAAATATTTCCAAATTGCTGGTTTTTGCCTTTGCAGTCTTCATATGTCACTACAATTTCTGTGGAGGTTTTCCAGTTTTTAAAACAAACTCAGAAAAACACTTCTGTCAGAAGGCTGAAACATGCACATTGATAGAACATCCAAGAAGCAGCAGCAGATTATCATGCTCCTGGCTGAGAGGAGAAAAAGGCCAACACCAAAGTCCTGGGTTCTGTGCCAAATTATGTCAAAAGTGTCCCAGTGCAGTAGGCACACATTTTGCTGTTCCTAAATTCCAAGTCTGATGCTTTTGGCCATATCTCTCCCAATCTTGTCCCAGTCCATTATCTTCCCAACTTCTGATTCTTCATTTCATCACTGTTTTTTGAGGTCTATTTTCCTTTTTAAACAGAATCCATCTGTGTTTCCCAGGGTGCTTATTCTACCAGCAGACTGCACTGCTCACTTCTAGGATTAATTTCTGCATTGCAGTTTCTCTCATCCACAGACCCAGTCCTGACCTAATGTCTTGTCTCCTAGTCTTTGTGCCCTGCCAGTTACAAGTTCTTTCACCTCACAAACTCTCTTGCAGTTAGTGCATCTCTACTCCCACTCCTCCTACTCCCACAACTTGCAGGTTTCTGCACACATCTCCTGAATGAGCAGAACAGCAGAATCCAGAATAGATCAGCAGACCCTTCTCTTACTTCTGCTGCTTAACTAAATCTGAGTCCCATGCTGACTCCTTCTAAAAGCCTTCTTTTTTCCCTCTTGGGCCTAATACAATGAAGTACTACCACACAGCAGATGCCCAAGCTCCCCTAATGAAAGTAAAGCCCTCCATTCCATAGCACAGACACATCCTCAAACATAGGCAGGCAGGTGCCAATTCTCAGTCCCAAAGCTTAATCCAGGCCAACTTCTGGAGCAGTTTAGATAGACTTTCACAGAGAAGTCCAAACTTTCACAGATCATTTTGGGCTACAGGAGCTAACTCATTAAATCTGCCCAGGTGCCACATACAGCCCCTGGGTCAATATTAATAGGTAGGTGGATTCCGTGAGAATAGGCTATACTCAAGTTTTAGAGGACAAAGAAAAAAAAAAAAAAAAAAAAAAGAAGAGCATCACCCATATCACAGCCATGTGTGCCTAAATTCAGTTGTTACAAGCTATTCAAAAAAATCACTTTCAAAGCAGCAGCAGAGAAAACATCCCCCTCAGAGCAGACACAATCTGCCAAAGTTTAACTGCATGCTCCAAAGCATAAGGGTATTAAAGTTGTTCAGAACAGAAGCTGGCAGTATTCAAAGCAGAAACCATTGTTTTCCCCTTGCCTCAACATCAGAAGTAGCTGAACTCTTTCAACTGATATTTTGCAAAGAAAAGAAAAAAAAATAAAGCCCAAAGCAAAATGCACAATTTCTAACATTTCAATTGAAATAGTTAAGTTAGTTCCCAACTTCACTGCAAAGCAGTAGTATTTCTTACAAGCATCATACAGCATTTTACAGCTTTGGTAAGAGCTAGCACATCAGCTCAGACTACCATTTTCCAGTATTTATTCTGTGCATTTTATATAAAATTAATTACATTGACATAATCAGCGATGTATCAATGGTCAGTTGTATCTTTTCCTCATCTCATGCATTAGAAGATACCACTAATCTACTGCTCTTATGATTTTCCCTTGGCCTTCCAAAACAGCTGTCTCCAATAACATCAACAGCTGAAAACACAGCACATATAGGGACTGTCAGTCAAATTTGTTATTGAGTTCATGTGTGTTTAGCAACCACTAAAGAAAAGCACAGAAATGTATGACTTCTAAAGCTCTGAAAGACATCATCTCATATAACTCCAGAGTGCAAAACTGGTCCCATTGACAAGGATGCCATAAAAACACAATTCTTACATATAACCATAAAAAAAAAATAAATAAAAATCAGTCTGCATTGTTCACTTAATGCTAACATTTGACTTGACTTTGGGGTTCAAGACAAAATCTTAAAAACTTCCTTTTTACTTACCTGGCTTTTTACTTATGCACAGATTCCCACAACACACTCTTTTTAACAACTCTTATGCAATTACTGCTACTTGTGTTGTGTGCCACAACAGGCCAGGCTGGAGACACACTAGCAGTTAAGAACATCACCCATAGTGACTGTTGCACAATTATTCATACTGTATGCCACGGTGGGCAAGGCTACAGACTCACTGGTAGTTTAGGAGTTCAGCCATAAGCAGATTTAGTTTCAAATTAAGGAAAGCCACAGGTCCCACAGCTGAAGTTAGACTGTATTCTGAAAAAAATCTATTCTGCTTCACTTATCTCCCAAGCAACTCCACACACACACACACACACATTCTGAATTGACAAATAAGAACCAAGTTGTCAGAACCTGACATTTAACCACAACTGTCAGCTTCTCAAGTCCTCTTAGAAAAGATCTGTGCTGCAGCAAGAATCACTGCTCTTTAATGCGTCCAGTGCCTGAAATCTATTACACAAGGTAGGCCAAAGCTGTTAAAGTCTACTTTGTTAAAGGCATAGCTGCTATATTTCAAGCCCCAACCCTGCCTGAGAAACCCAAGACCTTGCTTCACAGAAAACAAATGTCACTCACAAAACAGACACAACTGAACAAAAAGCTGCACTGTCCACTAGCTTGTTTAGCATTCTAAGTTGGTAAAAGAACATGCAAACAAAAAACACATTTCCCCTGGCAAGATTTCAAGTGTAGCTTGTAGACACGAGGCTGACACAAATAAAGCAAGCATAGCATAGAACAGTCTTAAAGGGAATCTTCCAACCATATGGGTCTTCTGTAAAAATGAACTGGAAGCAAGCTTGACAAGCTGAACTGGCCTCGAGAGACACGATGCCAACTCGAGTGTCTGCAACACACTCAGGCAATTAAGTAGAATAAACAATATCCTGCAAACTGTCCCATAAGGCAACTACATCTGATTCCTTGCTTGACCTCCACAACTTGTCTTTGGTCCCTAAGTCTCAGAAGAGACTCACTGCAGACTTTGTCCAAATTTGGCACCGAGTTCTCCTCTCTCCCACGAAAACAGCCCAGCAAGTCAAGATAAATCGTCCTGGTAGCCGGTGCAGGAGTTGCACAGATTGTGCAATGGAACAAAAGCGAAAACACAGCCTGGGCTCAGCGGTAAGATATTCACAGCGCCTGCCCAACACCTTAGCTCTGAGGTGCTCAAATGCCTTTAGCATACTAGCCACATACTAAGAGTTCAGCATCTGCTTAATTGTGGAAGCTGAAGCCCTGAATCAGCGACATGTGACTTCAGTGGGAGCTGGATCAAGCGTTCCAAAACCCAAGTTGATTTACTACTAAATTTTCTTAAGTACTGACATTCACTTGGCCATTTCAAATGCAAGCAAGTGGCTCTTAACAGCCATTCCACTCTTACTGCATAACTCAAAACTGTGGGAGTTTACTCTTGCTGTTCCTAAACTGGTCAAGACCAAATGGCACTGAAAAGCAAAATAAGAGAGATACTCAGGCAGCTGTAAATCTGTTGAGCATGAACTGCACCCAAGAAAGATACTCAAGGGAGTTGTAAATCTGTTGAGCAATTAAGTGAATGTTGTCCAAGCCTACTGCATATGACCAGTACACACTTCTTCTGTTTCACACCACCCATGTACACATTTCTTCTGTTTCACACCACCCATTATAGCATCAAAACATTTTAAGGCTAAAGAAAATATTAGGATAAAGGCTGTGTCCTGAACTTTTAAAGATTACAGGCCCAAGACAGAGAAATTGGACTCCTATCATGCTTTTTAATAAAGCATTTCACCTTAACTGAAAAGGAACAAAATATTCTTGTTCTCTGCACCCCGCAGTCTTTAAATCTGTGCAATCAATGGACCATTTCTAGGATGTCTATGAAAAGCATCCTCTGGAGACTAAGTTTACTCTTAGCATGTTAAAGTTCATTGTACATGATTCACATGCCCAGTGGAAAAACAAAAACATAAGTGAAACTTGCAAATCAAAACAGCTTGAAGGCTCCTGCACTATACTGAGCATGAAAGCACTACTTTGGGCAAGATCTGTAGTCTCAGAGTGCTCTCTTCCAGCAGCCCAAGCCCTAGCTAAGTTACATAATATTTCTACTGCTGTTTTTAAGTTATACAAGCATTCACATCAATCAAGCAAAAATTTACAGAAATCCACAGCAATGTTTAATTAGGGACTACTAAGTATTAGACAAACAATTAAACAAAAGACTTCACTGACTTACTATGAAAACCTATAAAAAGAAACCCAGACACTAATCTCAAAGAGGAAAAAAAATCCTAAGCAAATCTCCAACTAATGAATCCATTGCTTTGCCTTCTACTGTTTGTACATAATGTCTGTTCTGTTTCCGAAAAAGAATCTCCGAAGCTTAGCAGAAATTATCGACTTCCACAGTGGCTGGAAATGGATCATCTCTTGTTGGTTACAAAGGGAGCTGGAGCAGAGCTTAACTTCCCTGAAAAAGCTAACCACTCACCACCAAAACATGAACTACTTCTTAAGTGGAAATGAAGTATTATTAAAAAGATAAGCATGTTTCATAACACCAAGGCTTCTTAAGCACTCAACAATAATCACCATGATTCTCAAGTTTAAATAAGAATCAACGTTGCTTGGACTACTTAAAGAAACAAGTTAATGCAGGTTCTTATAACTTCTTACCACCTACCAACCACCTATTAATGTTGATATTTATTTTTTACTTTATACCAGTTATCTACCAAAAAAACCCAAAACCAACCTGTAGTCACAGCAAAACTGTCCCTCTCTATGAAATTATAGTTGTTGCGTTTTTTAATTAAATATTAAACACAAACCAAGAAGTGATATGGAAGCACAACTAAATGAGACACCTTTGTGATTGCACTGTGTGCTTAACTACAGACTAATTTTGATATTTAGAATCACTAGAGAAAAGACAACAGAAGAATGGGGGTCCCAGATTCAAGACTATTTTGAAATATCTACTGGATATACACTCTGAAGCCCGAACAGCTCTCTCCACAAACAAGGCACGCCACGGCTGTGCTTGGAAAGCAGCCTTGTACGATTCCTGGGGCTCTGATGCTTCCTAACTCGAAAGGCGAAGAAGCAGCAGGCTGCCCTGCACCCCGCAGGTGCTGCAACAGCTTGACCCGCAGCACCCCAAAAGCCCCGGGCGCTCCGAGCGGAGCAAGCAGGGAAGAGAGGAGCAAACGCTGCGACCACAACTCCGGGCGACCACCGTTTGGCCCAGGATATCCCACACGTCCCGAGCACCGGGTCCCCCCGAGGGGTCTGGGACAGGGCTGCCACCGACACCCCTCTCCACACCGGTTCCCTCCGTTTCCATGGAATGGGTCCCAGCACCTCCCGCCCACCGCTCTCCCGTCCGGGTTTGCCCACGGTTTGGCTGTGAACAATGCGCGCGTTTTCTGGCGAAGCTCCCCCGCAGCGCCGCCCTCCCAGAGGCGGCCCCCGCCCGCCCGCCGGCCCCGCCGCATTGTTACCGGCGCTGCCACCTCCCGCACGCGTCCGCTCAGCGATACCGGCGTGCGGGGGACGGCTGCCAACGGCAGAGGAACCCCCCCCCACACACACACTCCCCACCGCAAAACGGCCCCGGCCTGGCACACCTGCCGCGGCCCGGCCGGCTCCGCGGGCCCCCTTTGTTCCCTTACCTGCGGCGGGCGAGCCCCGCAGCGCCGGCACGGCGAGCAGCAGCGGCAGCAAGGCGGGCAGCGCCGGCCGCCACCGCGCCGCGGCCGCCGAGGCCACCACGAAGCGTGTCATCCCCTCCATGGCACGGCACGGCACGCCGCGGCCCGCCGTCAAGTCATAGCGGCGCCCCGCGACTCCCCCGCGGGCTGAAAGAGCTGGGCGGGCTCGGCGGCTCCTCCTGGGCGCATCCACCGCTGCCGGGGCTGGGACGCCCTGGAGCGGGAGGCCGCCGCAGTCCCCCTCTCTCCGCACGCCCACCCCGCGAGGGAGTATTCACAGGGGCAGCGCCGCGGCGCCAGCCGCCTCCCAGAAGCGGCGAGGCGGTAGCTGGGCGGCTGCGCCCCGCGGGGCCCGCGAGCTGCTCAGGTCTAGTCCGCGGGCAGGGAGACAGAGGGGAAGCTCCCGCGCTGCGGGGCACAGGGGCTTCTCGGCCGGCCGCAGCGCTCGCCTGCGCGACTACGGCCCTTCACGTGGGAGGCGGCAGCCCCGAACCGGCCGCACGGCTCCCTTCCTCCCTCCCCGCCGGCGACGCGCTAACCCCGGCGCAGGCCGGCCCACGGCGGCGGCGAGCGCAGCGGGGCCGCCCGCCACCTGCGCGCGCCCCGCCGTCCGCGTCTGCGCGGGGGCGCGCCCGCCCCGCCCCCACCGCCGCGCGCGGGCGGGGCAGTAGAGGGAGGAGGAGACCAGGGCCCTCGCCCCGCTCCCCCGGGGGAGGTGTGAGGGAGCGAGGAAGGGGGGGGGTGGGGAAAACGGAACGGGACAAACGGACGGGGCGTGCGGCGCCAGCAGGCCCCGCCTGCGGTCGGCCCGCGGGGCCCCACCGCCCCTCCCCTCCCTCCGCCCGCGCGGCGCCGGCCGCCTCGCACCCGCCGCACCCCGGCTCCTCGCCCTGTCCCGCTGCGTGCTCGTGCCTCTCCCCGGTGCACGCGCAGCCCGGGAAGGGGCGGCTAGTGGGGGTCCGGTAGATGCGGGTCAGCCGACGACCGCCCCTCAGGGGTAGCTGGAAGCGCTGAGGGGCCGCTCGGGTCCTCGGAAACTCTCGGTACCTGCCTCGTGAGCGCCGGCCTCTGGTTTGCGGGGCGTATCCCTGGATTCCGACTGTGCTCCCCAAGACAGAACAAAACCGGCGGGGCTGGTGGTCCCGTCCCTCAGCCCACTGTCCAGGCCTCTCGCTGCCCAGGAGGGGCGAGCGGGATTCTGGTGGCTGAAACAATAATGTATGTCCAAGCGGAAAAGGAGTAGGCGCAGCGATGAGGGCAGAGCTACGCGGCAGGACATCCACGCAGGACTGGTGTTGCTCTAAGGGACGGCGAGCACAAAGACATGCGGGACACTTCCACCGCAGAGCTCTTCCTGAGCCCGTCCCACCTCAGGAGCACGGATGAGTCCAGTGGTAACCGAGGAGTAACATCTGGAGAAAGGTCCCACCAGAAAGTAGATCTGGGCTCTACTAGTTTTTAGTAGAACAGGTGAACCGAACATCAAGGGATTCTCGGCACACAACAGTTAACGACAGACACACCTCACTCCCACGGGAGGGTGGAAGGAGAAAAGGATTCATTTTTCTGACATACAGAAATAAAGCAAGAGCCATAAGCTTTATCTGTACATCACACCATGCACATCACTCATGTATTGGACAGGAACGTGTGTCAGGTCCTACATAAATAAGCAAAGCTGAAACCAGGCAAACTAGATGAGCTGAAGATATGTATTCAGTATCTTCGTGGCAGCAGACTCAAAATCATTTTATAACACTACACTTTTTTTCCTATCCAGCTTTCATTTTTACAGCCCTTCAGCTATTTCTTCAGTATACTTCCCCTCATCTACCTGAAAGTCCCGAGTACAGCAGGAATCCTGACAAAGGACAGGTTTTTTTGGTTACTCTTAGGTGCTGGCAAAGCTTCACCCCAGCCCATCCTGCTCTGTTTTACTCTGCAGCAGGATGGGGCAGAAGGAGTTTGGGGGCTGAGGCTGAGCCTTTGTGCTGGGCAGTTGTCTGAAGCCAAGGGGAAGGAGCTGGAGCAGGGAGAGAAGTGGAGCAGGGACAAGCAGGAAAGGCAGCTACGATCTGATTTATTGCAGCCTCTTACTTTGCCATCACATCTCTCATTAAAGTCATGCCTGGTTTTGATTCCTCTCCCTTGGGAGTTTCAGTTCTCCCTGGAGAACTTTCTCCTTCCCCTCCCCTCCAACCACCCCCCAGCTACAGCAAAGCTCCCCAAACCTTCCACCTCACACTAGGTTCTCTCCAACCTTCTCCTCTTGGCCTAGACACACTCTGGGGTTGATTTGTTTTAATAAGGAAGTACCAGGTACAAATGAACTGTGTGACAATTGCCTGCCTGCCCCCAGCCCCTGCCCTGCTGCTGGATGCTCTGCAGGCAGCTCACCCAGCCCTCTCCAGAGCCCAGGAGGCTTT
>JAOEGS010007805.1:0-38703 GCA_025447755.1 Corythornis vintsioides
AGCAGGATCACCTAGACCAAGTCACCCAGGAACAGATCCAGGCAGTTCTTAAGTGTCTCCAGAGATGGAGACTCCACCGCATTTTAAAGACTTCCATCTTCCCCATTATCATATTATAATCATCATTATTATTGCTGTTCTTGCAAATAAACCAGTAAAACCCCAGGGGGGAGCAGCAATTTGTTGCAGAGGTGGTAGGAAGCTGGGGAGGTCGTGTAGGAATTGCTCCATGGAATAAGAGCCATGATCCACCCAGGCTGTCATCCAGCTCTGAGAATATCTAGTTGGACATGGTTCAGAGGGTGGAAGGAACCTTTTCTCTCCCTTCATGGGCAGTTTTCAGCCAGAACAAGCCCTAGGAGGAAATCCTTCTGGAGACCCACCTCCCTCCCACCTCTCCTGTCTCCACCTCCCAGCAAAAGATGAATCTGTGATGGCACTGGAAAAGGTTCCAAGATGCTGCTGCACCAAGTGTCTGCCTCAGCCACGGAGCCTGTGGAGGGAGATTGCCCCGAGGGGGATGAAGGGTTATGTTTGATGGGTGCAGTCACCCTCAGAGCAGCAACGGGGGATGCTCTCCACAGGCAGAGAACCTTGGTTCCCAAAGCTGCTGGCCCGAGGCAAAGCCATTGAGGGATTCAAGCATTTAAGAGATTTTCTTCAAAGGTTTTCACTTCAACTGACCTTTTAAAGGCCAATTCTGTTGCTCTTTGTAGTTAAAGCTGATCAGTGGGGGACATTGTTATCAGTTATTTACTTTTTTTTTTTTTTTTTTGACCTCATGGTTATCCAAAATGACAGGCAACTCTCTAATCTCAGCCTAAACCACCTAAACCACCTGGAATAAAAATAAACAGGTTAGTGACTCAAGACTTACTTTTTTTTCATGCTTGTGTTCTCATCCCAGCTTCCCTCCATCCCCTTGGCCCTTCAGAGCCACACAGCAAATCTGAGCAGCAAAACTGAGACAGACCATGGGCTCACTCACCTCCCCAGTGGCCAACAGCAGCTGCCAAAGGAAGGGAGTGAAGAGCAGCCAGCACACAGTGATAGTTTCCAGATTACTCTTCTTGCTCTTTGCATCTCAGGTTTTCCACAGAAGTGGTGACTTCATTGAACTTACCATATCTGATATCTTTGCTTCTCTGATTTTTTCCCTAGTTAATCCCATGTTACCCCTTGGTTCATCCCAGAGAAGACTCTGAACAGTCAATCTTACCTGTCTTCTCTGTGAGCATCATGATTTTGTGGACCACCCTCATACTGGTGGATACTGCCAGTGTGGATTCATATATTTATAGATAAAAAGGGAGGAAATATTGCTTCTTTATAGCCTAAAATGCTCCCAAAAGCATTTAGATCCAGAAAGATCTAATCCCATCCTTCAGGTTTGTTTGTGTTGCACCTCTGTTAATGAATTAAGGCTTTTATAGACTAAAAAGGCAAAAGTATTGCCACCAAGTAAGTTACCTTATCTTCCCCAGCTGAGAGGAAGTGTAAAGAGAGCACAGAAAACAGGTGAGCTGTGGAAAATCATACAAAAGATGTATTGATTTATCTTTTTTTTTATCCCTCTTCCCTCTTTCCCACCTCCCAGCTGGTGCTGAAGAAGAGATAAGAGCTGCTGGGACTTCTAAGGGGATGAGTCACCTTCTTTCAAGCCCCTGTGACTTGACTTTTAAAAGTCAATGAAAGAAAAGCCACAGCAAAGTGAGAACTGGAAGACCCACCAACCCAGTGCAAAGGAGGAATTATCCAAGGGAGGTCTGTTAATGTGAGCAGGGAGGGGAGGCAGGGAGGTTTATGTGCAGAAGTAGTTTAAAATCTGCTTCTGCCCTGGACTCCTGCTCCAACCCCAGGCCAGCCCGGTGGGATGAAGCATCCCCTTAACACCCTGTCATCTTGCATTTCTGCAGCCTGAAAGGACAGGGCATCAACTAAAGCCCCACGGGACACACTGAGCAGGACACGGGTGTTTTCTGCACTAGCTACAAGTGAAAAATACCCAGCAGGTTCATGGTGGGGAAGCAGCCACCTCAACTCCAGCATCCCCTGCAAAGAGGCAAGAGCCCCATGCGTGGAAGTAAAACAGAAGGAAGGTGCCTTGAGAAATTTTTAGGTCATTTGACATATCAAGATGAGTTTACAATGCTTACCAGGGCAGGGAGCTTGTGAAAGAGGCCTCCAGCAGAAAGGAGGCAGAAAGGATGTTTGTTCCCTTTGCTTTCATCCTCCATCGCATCAAAGCCTCCCAGACATCCGCTCAGCAGCAGGCCTGACTCACACGAGGCTTCAGGGAGGCATTTTCCCTGTGAGACCCCTCTGAGGGCTCTGGTGACTCATGGGGGCCTTTGGGCACCCTGGCTTCTTGCCCTGCTTTGCCCCTTGGGAAGGGCAAGGGAAGGATGCTGCCTTCAGCCTGTATTGCACGGTGACCTTGGTTACTGGTTCTTCCCCAGCAGACTCAGGACTCTCAGCTGCTTTGGACCATCCTGTTGTCAAGGAGTTTCATCTCCTTTCCCTCAACAGCTGCCCAGAACATCATGCTAGACAGGATCAATCCTTGCTCAGAATCACCTGTTCTGGGCTGGTGGTTGGACCATGGCTCCTTGTTGGCTCAGCCCCAGAGCTCAGCCCCACAGCCTTCTGGTTTCCCAGGTTTCAGCATATCTTTGCTGATGGATTTGTGCCTGTGTAAGTGTGTATCTCATGACAGAGACAGCTCCAGGTATAGGGTGATATTTCCACCTTGTCCTGAGAGCTGTGCATCACTTGGAGCACTCAACCTTCCCAGGTGCTCCTGGAGCAAACTCACTGGCTTCATCTCACCTCCTGCAGGATGTAGCACCAGGGTTTCTCCACCCCATGCTGTCCAAAGCTTGGTGTCCACACTGGGTCCTACACCCAGCAGGACAGTTACAGGTTGTCCACTGTCAATTAGGAATTAGTCTCATACACAGACATATTATGGTTTTGGGGAGAGGGTCTGATCCATTTCCCAAGCACAATACTGAAACCCCTCCACAGATGACAGAAAGAATTCCATTTCTGATGGCCTCAGGGGCTGATCCAGTCCCCCAGGTTAGTGATCTGACTAATATACACTAAACCAAAGCCTTAATCACAGGTTTCCTAGCAGTGCTTATTATCACAGCATCAGAGTATGTCACAACCCATTAATTAACTAATCTTTGCGTCCTTGGGGTACATTATCCCTACTTACAAGTGGAGAACTGAGCTTCAGAGAGCTTAAAACCAGAAGTTTCCAGGAATGCATATTGCTCTGTATCACACAGAATCTGGAGTGCTTGCCAGCACCAGCAGACAGCTAAGATGCACAGAAGTGGTGCCTTCTTCCACCCTTTGTGGTATCAGTTATTATATTTCTCATTTCTCTCCTTTTCCAAGGGTTTTTTTTTTCCTCCCCATCCACCTCTTTACTTGCATTAGGTCTCTTAGAAAAACATCCCTTGCATCCCACATCTTTATGGCAGCCTTATGGCACTTGTGGCCTTTAGGCTTGTGTAGTAACATGGGATGTGGCAGGTCTTTGTTGATCCAGGTCCACCAGTGCTCATAGCTGTGACCTAGGGGTGACATGCTCACCTCTCATCCCTGCTAAGGTGCTTCAGCCTCTTCACATTCAGACTTGCCTTAGTCCCTGGGGTCAGACACCTCCAGTGGTCACTGACAATCTTTGCCATCTAAAGCCATTCCCTGATGTGGCAGAGAGAAGGGAGAGGAGATACCTGAACAGGATCAGGAGGGTGGATGCATCCCAGTCCAGGACATCCCACAGCCACCTCCTAGTGCTGCAGGGTGGGATGGCTGCAGCCAGCAGTCTGAAACAACACGAGACAACCATCACCATCTCCAGACCTCGCCTTACAACTGGTCCTGAGGTGTCTCCTCAGCAGGCTAGTTGCTGGAAGCCAACATTTGTTTCCTTGCAGACTTCATGGAGAGCTGTTAACTGGCTGAGGGAAAGCATCCTGAGAATCAGCTATGCCATCTCCTGATAAATGCCAAGAACACAAGAGGGAAACGCTTCATGTCTGCCTCTTTGTACTCACCATCTGCCACACTCACAGGTAGGAGAAGTCCTCCAGAGGAGTAACGCCTTTGGTTATGAAATGAGACACCCCCCCTTCCCCCAGAACTGCTGTGCATCAGCAGAGCTGCTTCCAGCTGCCCCCATTTATCCGAGCATCCCTTCCCCAGGTGATTTTACATCCCGCAAAGGTGGTGTTATCCAATCGCAGTCATCAGCTCTACGGCTTCAATTGACTATGAAATGGAGAAATTCCCCAATGGGAGTGCAATCTGTGAAGCACTTTTTGATGGATGTTTAATGTGAATATTGACTATCTGGGCTTTTCTACCTATTAAGTGGAGTGGATTTATGTGAAGGCTCGTTGTTCAGTTTTCAGTGTCATAAGGCAGCTCTGTTTTGATTATGGTGATTTATTCTGCTCTGCTGCACTATCTGTAACAGCTTATAACTGATTCAATTCCCTATTACCCCCCCCCCCCCAAAGAAAAAGAAGAAGAAAAAAAAGAATTAAAAAATATCAGCTGCACTTGGGACTTCATAGATTTTTCAGAAAAGCATGAAAAAAAAAATCCATGGTGATAATTTTCTCTGACCTGCTGCTCAGCCTAGCCCATGAGTTTTGTGACAGCACTAATTCCCACCTCAGATCCAATAACGGTGATCAAAGGAGAAGCCCTCCTTTGGAAACACAGCCTCCCTGGGTACAAATACCACTTAGTGATGGAGGATGCAACACAGCTTCTGTCTGCTGCTCCTGTGATCAATTACCCTCATTGTTCAAAAAAAAATAAAATACAAAAAAATTATATCTTTTTCGGAATTGATTTCTCCAGCTCAAACTTCCAGCCACTTATTCATGTTATACTTTTGTCTGCAGGACCAAAAAGCCTCTGCCATTGATTTCTGTTCTCCGTGCAGACATTCATGGGTCGGCGTAAAGTCACTCCTTAAATCCTCTCTTTGTTAAGCTAAACACAGTGAGCTCCAGGAGCTCCTCACAGTAAGCATCTTCCCAATCCTTTAGGCATTTTCTTGGCTCTTCTCTGAACCCTCTCCAGTCAACAGTTGATCCCAGTCTGGACACAATGTTCCCCAGCTTTGGCAGTGCTGCCAAAAGCAGAGGTGATACAGCCTCCTTGTTCTCACTGGAGCATCCATTGTTTCCAAGGCCAAGGATGGCATCAGTCCATTTAGCCCCAGGCAGAGAGCTCCTCTTCAGCCAAATATTCAGGTCTTTTGCAACCTCCACCTCTTGGAAAACAGTCTTGCATCTTGTAAATATGGGCAGAGCACAGAGGTTGGAGCTCAGATCCCACCCAGACCCTATGTAGGTCTGACACCCAGGGGGTCAACCCATGTTGAGTGGTTGTATGGGGTCTGCTCCCTCTAACCATGCTCTGTGGCCTATCTCTGCCAAGACATTTAGCTGGATCTCCAGATCCAGAAGTGGTTTAGGCTGTCCATGTGTCCACATCTCTAAACTGAAGTTGCACATTCGTCTTCATGAATACTTGATCAGAAGTGAAGATCACAGCCCTGATGTACCACCCAGTGCTGGGCAGTCTAGGACACTAGCCCAGATTCAGTCCTGCACAGGAGTGCTCTGTGATAGTACAAGGAACAGTGGTCACAAACTGGAACATGGAGTTCCACCTCAACATGAGGAAAATCTTTATTGTGAGGATGTCAGAGCCTGGCACAGCTGCCCAGGGAGGTTGTAGAGTCTTCTTCTCTGGAAACTTTCCAACCCCACCTGGATCTCTTCCTGTGTGGGCTGCCCTGGGTGACCCTGCTCTGGCAGAGGGGTTGGACTCCATGATCTCCAGATATCCCTGCCAACCCCTACCATACTACATTCTGTGATTCTGTGATTGTATTTCTCAGTCTAGAATCAATGACAGGTGAGCAGACATATCATTAACAAAATCCATCCATTTACCACCTTAAAATATTGGTACATCTGATTACTTCCTGCCTTTAAGAAGCTTCAAGGATTAAAGGAAAATCCTCTCAAAGCGAGGGCTCACTTGATCAATATTTTTGCCACCTGAAAGTTAAGGATATGGTTTAAACTAGTGTAAAATCCCTCTCTAGACACTGAAGAGAGATCAGCACCTTAAGGAGAGATTGGTAAGGCTGGGTGAGATGAGGTCAGGTCTGGGAAGTATCCTGCCCATCTCCTTTAATACTCTTCCAGGAATATGTTCCTCACCTGCTGGTGGGTATAAGGTGCCTTCACCAGATGGTGAACTCTCTTACATATTCCACTTCCCAAGCCACCACTTGGACAGGACCCATTTCCTCATGTGTTGTTGTTCCCTGATACTGTCAGGCCCTTGAAAAGTACTTTTCCCAAGGAGACATCTTTTCCTCTCCTGCAGTCACTAGACTTGGGCAAGAGTTTCAAAACTTGGCTCTGCCTCAGGCTGCCCATGTGATTTTTTTTTTGACAAGTTAGATCAGGCCAAAGATTTCAAAGAGCTCAGTTCCTGATAGAAATCCAAAAAAATAAAGAGCCAGATTTGTTCCTGACCATGAGGCATCTGGCAACTCCCACTGTGACATGAAGAGATGGATCTTCAAAAGAGCTGGTTCAAATCCAGCCCTCACTCACCCCAGGGCTTTTCTTTCTTCATCCAAAAGGAGGATGTTGCCTCGGATCACCAAGGTGTTTCGAGGCCAGACTTGCAGCATTTCAGTGGAGGAAAAGCAGATAAGATATTTGGCTGGACCAGCAGAGTGATTTTCCACTTCTCTGTTACAGTCCTTGTAGAGGTGGCAAGAGGATTTTGCTCTGAGCAAGAAATACTCCTTGCAGCACCTTTCCTTTCAAGATCTGCAGCAACTGGGTGATACTACCTTTCCTGAGTGCCATCCCAGTACCCAGCCCTCTGTGGTTTCCAAACCAGGCAGAGTTTCCATGCATTTAACAACCCTCAGCACATCTCTTCTCAAGGTACATCTCCAGTTTCCCTTCACTGTTAACTTTTATCATGTGCCATACTGAAAGTCAAGTAAGGAAGTCTACTGTGTGAGGACCTGCAATGTGAAGATCTTCTGCTCTTGTGAGCCTGTCATGGACTTGCTGGCTCCAGAACATGACAAACCATCCCTTGGCCACCAAGAGGGCATCCCACAGTATGTCAAGGCTGTTCCTCTCACTGAACAGGATGGGAACAGAAAAGGATCTGCCTCGGGAAGAAAAAAAAATTGCCTTGTAAGTCTCCACCTCAGCTTGGGGTTGATGGAAGGCGACCAAAAATCACTTGGTTTCAAGGACCTCATTAGGGACTGATTTCACTAGTGAAGAGCTGCTTTCCTAAGTTTTTAAACAATTGTTGAGGAGCCCAAGGTGTTGATCTGTGTAACCATGGGTGTTAAACACAGACCATGTACAAAGATCTATAGTTCAGGCTGCCTAACTTTTTCACTGCAAGAGCTTCTTCACAGTATCTCCTAACTTTGCAAAGCTGAAAGTCCAGACAGTCTAAGATTTTCTATTTGCTTTACCTCAGACTGACTTCATCGACAGAAATGGTTCAGCTACTTCCAAGAATGAAGTGATGGGGGGAATATTTGCCTGTGTTCACCAGTGTGTGGTAAGGCTTTGGTTCTGGAAACCCTCTTGCTGTGGCACTCTGCAACGGGGAGTAGATGGGAAAACTGGCGTGCGATCGGTGGGCAGCGGTACCTAGAGAGGAGGGGTGGGTGGAGATGACACAACCAGCCTTGCAGGCAGCTTTTCTCAGCTTTATTCATTCCAGCCTAACACTGTTTCCTCTGATGGCTGTGTCAGGTTTGGTTTGGCTTGTTGGGAGAGAGGTAGAAGGCAACAGCAAGGAGTCCTGCCTAACGCCCGTGAGCCCTCCTGCTGATGTTGGTGTCATGGTCTGCAGGGACTGCTGAACTCCTGACCTCTGAAGGAGTTTACCTTCTAACACACTATCTTAGGCCTTTGTTTTGACAAGCCTGAAATTCCTGGCTGCTTTTAGCTTCTTTGCAGCATGCTGGGGGTCAGTAAGGTACCTGGTGCAGGGAGCCAAGTATCAACCACGTGCTCGGCAGCAGCACAGGACGGGTTTTCATGGCAAGATGGGATGTGCATTAGAAACTTCAGCCAAGGAGGATGTGGATGCCCATGCTGGCAGTAGTGCTTACCCCACTCTGCTCAAAACCCTGCCAGAAGCTGGTGCTTGCAAGTCATATTTTTATCATTTATCTTATGGACACCTCCCATCCTTGTGTCAAACTGTCACAGTCCTGTGCTGATGACAGTGTCTGTCAGATCCTAAACACCAGCCTGGTTTTGGGTCTTCCATGCCCTCAGCATACAAAAAAAACATGGATCTGAAAACCTGCTGCTGGTTTTCTTCCCCTGATCCCTGCTTTTTGACTCATTCTATCTTTCTGCAGCACTTAGTCTTTTGCTTTTGCACAGTGGCTGTCTGCTAAGCAGGGATACAAGTTTTGCTGAGGTTTACTGAACATTCTCCTAAGCTCTCAGTATCCTGCCACTCACACCACTGGTATTTATGCTGCATAATGGAGACGCAGGCAGGATTTTAATGGAAACATCCTCTAATCCATCTGCATGAGGATTTCCAGCTCTGTATTATTCTGCAACCCAGCTCTCCCTACTGTGGGCAGCCCAATACTCCGCACCTCCTGAGCAGAAAATCAGAATAACTCTCCCAGGTGGCCAAACACCAAGAAATACAGCATTTGTAATGGGAACAGAGAGGAGAAAGTGATCCTGTCAGAAACAATCCAGCCACCCATCCTATCTTCAGCACAGCAAGGGCTTCAGTGGCAAAACAAAGGTAGAGAACCCTGGATGGGGTTGCTGGCTATGTCTTGCCACGAGTAATTGTGTTACTCATCAGTGATAAAGCTCTCAGCAAAGGACAGAAGAAGACAGCCCAGTGTAAGGAGCTGTGGGTAAAGCCATGCTGGCTCTAGAGCAAATGTTCCTCCATGGGGTGGAGGCAGGACAACGAGTCGTGCCACTGTGTACCAAGGAATGGAGATGCTGGCAATGCATGAGATGGATTTTCAGCTGTGAATGTCTGGGGAGATGTTTGGCTACCCACCTTGTGCCCCTAATGACATGGGTCCCAAACCCTGAATCCCTTATGCATTCAGACTCCCAAAAGGATTTAATCACTGAAAGCCTGGGACAGCCTTTGAGGGCAACCACTTCATGCTAGCCCTGCCCTGCAGGCCCTTTCAGAGCATCAGTTCTGAGCCATCCAGCAAGACAATGGCCACACCAGCTCTTTGATCTGAACCAGTCCACTTCTTCTCATCACTGAGCTCCTCCTCTTTGCCAAAAAACACCCACCTACAGAGGAACAGTTGTTACCAGGCAGCTCTACAGACTTGGACAGCTAGCTGAGGACTTTGGATGCTATTCAGAAGAAAGCTTTTCATCCTGGTATCACACATTACACCTTATTTAGTGGTGTGGGGTTTTTTTCCCTATGAAGCACTTACTCAAACAGCAATGACAAAAGACATCCCAGCCCAGCCATTTCAAAACACTGCACTCTCACTGCTTTCTAAATGAATGCCTGAAAGGTCTGGATTGTGTCAAGGCAAGAGAATACGGAGACCAGATCCTCAGGTGGTGTAAGAGGGCATCCCTCTGAGGGATCCAGACAGCTCTTGCTGGTTTTTAGCCCAACTGAATGCCTTTAAAACTCAGCTGAGGAGATTGCATTGCTATTGATCAGATACCAGCTATCAGCAGCGCAGGGGGAGATTTGTGCTTCTTGGGATGCAATAGAACAAGCTCCTAGAGCCCGCTGAGAGAAACAGCAATTTAATAAGAGTCGAAACATGCTGTCCACTGAAAGGAAATGGAATAATCGTGCAGACTGTTGAGAAGCAGGACATGATTCCTACGGAGGGGAAGTTTCTTTGTAAGAAGAGGATTAGCAGGCAAAGTGTGAATCTCAGCAGCTCTGCTTTGGACCAGTAGCCTCTGTCTTTCACAAATGTCCCAGTAATGGAGAAAGAGTCACTTAAAGAAACATTAGGACAGCAGCATCCGCACCAATTTGCCTGATAAAGCCTTTCTCCTAATCTTAATAGGAGCTGACAATTGTTGTCATCATGAGTTAGCAGCTCTGAGCTGCAGCCCAAGACCTGCTGGAAGGACAAAGCTGCAGCTCCTGGAGGGTTTTTCACTGTGTTGGATGTATGCACAAAATACACACCGAGGGCACAGTTTGTCTTTCTGTTTCTCTTGCTTTTGTGGAGTCCCTGGAAGGATGAGAGAGGCTCCAGGTGAGACATCACCAAACTGAACCTCATCCTGGTTCAACTGCCTGTGCAGGCAGCAGAGGCTCCAGGTTTGGTGCAAAGCTTGCTTGTGAGGACCAGGCTGTGCAAAGCCAGGAAAAGTCTCCAGGAGTCTTCTGGACCTAATTTGGCACCCAAATAACGTCCAACAGGGACAGGGAAAGCCTGAGAGAAAGCCAAATCTGAGAGGTAGGGTGGTGGATGCAGATCCATCCGTGGGGCCACAAGGACAATAAGAAAACGCAGGGAAACAGGATGGTTCCTGATCTGCAGATGAACCTCTTCAAGTATAATGATGTGAAACTGATCTGTTCCTGTTCCTATCACCTCTATTTCTGTCTCACAGCCCTGATAACTTTAGATATTTACAACACACATATCCGTTTGTCTCAGCTCTCTTTCTAGGCTGCAACTCATCTTGTTGCAGGTAGACATCTGAAAGTAGGTCATATTAATCTGCATGTGGACAAATGAATCCTACCCTAAGTGACAACTTCTGTCATGTGCAATTCACCCTTCTCCCCTTTTTGTCTCAGACTAAGTGTGTGCATCCAGCAGACAGTGTTATTCTGGAGGAACTATTTAATTTGAGGGAGGAGGGCTGTCACTATAGATGTTATAGACAGGGAGCTGCACCAGAAAAGCATCCTGACTGATGTCCACAGGCCATAGTACATAAACCACAAAAACATCTCACTTCTGCAGTATTTTCAGCCAAACTGAAAGCTTGATGACAAGCCTGAGGGTGGTTCTCAAAAAACTTGGAGGGTCTGCTAAGCCCCACGGTCCATCTGGAAACCACTTCTCTGCATGGTCCTGGCTGCACCTATCTCCTGGATGATAAGAGATGAGATGTGCCAGTGACTTAGCTGAGAAGACCTAGACCAGTTTGATCTTACTAATTCTGACCTGGAAGTCCTGTAGGAAATTATCAACTATCACATCAGATTGATTGATTTATTACTAAATTCCTGCTGGAGGTGGTGAGACATTTGAGGTGGGCAGAAATTTGGGAGGTTGTGAGCTGGACCCATTGAATGGGGAATCTGTGCAACTTGTCCTATCTGTACCCAGGTGAGATAAAGGTGGGTCACCCTTTAAGTAGGTGTAGGGCACTTGAGATAACTCCTGTGAATGAAGGGGCACAGAGGGTGTCCCAGACCAGAGCCCAGGACATAGGCTCCTCTTCTCCTATGTGGCAGTGGGTAAAAAGGCAGGAGGGGTTTCAGGGCCACCCACCACTGACCTGGGACACTAAGCACAGGAGGGGAATGTATTCCCCCATCCCACTCAAGGGAGGTGCTGATTTTTATACCATATACCTCTTGCAGGTAACCAGGTTGCAAAGCTCCTCTCCTACCTCGTTGCTTGTCACCTCTGTTCAGAACTGGTAAATCAGGCAGGAAAGATGCAGCATTTTCCCCATCACCCTCTTAAAAAGACCTTTGGTGGCAAATATCTCCACCATGATTTGTCCTCTGCTAAAAGATTACCAGCTTAATTTTGCAGCTAACCCACCCTCTGACTCCCAAGCCTCCTTTTCAGGAAAAAAAACAATTGATGTGGTTTGGGCTTTGAGGTTTTTTTTTTTGCTGTGACATTTCCAGACATTTTCCTGCCCATGAAAACTGAAAAGTGACCAGCACAGATTTAACTGTGTTGTTGAGCAGGACTTATATAAAGGTCTAAATGGTCTTCACACTGTGCTTCAAAAGGCTTTGCAGGAGGCCACAGTGGGCTTTGCAAAGGGCACTTAAAAGCTTAGTGCTCGCTACCCTGTTACTGTGGCAAGGGGCAACATCTGGCTTTGCATCATAACATGGCCAGAAAACATTTCCAGGTTCATTTCCCTTTATTTTCTCTCTGAATTTCCCCCTAAAATCACTGATGCTTAAAGGACATGGGTGTTGTTGCTCCCCAGGATTTGATGGCGTTTGCTTTCCACCTCGACCCTGTGCTCTGTGGCTGTGATCATTAAGGTGCTTCTCTAATTGCAGGAGCAAGCTATTGCCACATCTGCCCTCTTCAAGCTGCATAAATGAGATGTGATATTGCTTCAGCTCCCTTGTTTCTAAAGCAATAGGCAGGAATTGAAGCAGAGGTGCACTCAGATCATAAAAAAAGGGCCTTTCAATAAAAAAAAAAAGACCAGGCAGATCGTGCAATGCCATCAGTAGTAAAAAAACTCAATACCCACCCTCCTCTCCCAAATCACCAGCATTAGGTTAAACTTATTCAGCTAAGACTAAGGTGATTTTTTTTTTTTATCAGCCTGCTCATGCTTAAGGTGCTGGAGGTCTCAATTTTCAGATTTTCTCCATAAGAGGTTTTATAAATTAGTTTCGGAGAGAGATGAATGAATAAATAAATAAATATATAAAGTTTTAATTGTGTAACTTTGGATGGCAAGAGGGACCATCCCAAGGCAGGGAAAGTTGTTGATGCTCATAGCATGCCACTTCAAACTCTTTATGGTGGGCTGGAAGGGCTCATAGCCAGGTTGGGAGAAAAAGGAGAAGGAGGAGAACAGAGTGGGAGGGAGGGTGAGTGGGATTGCAGAGGTAGCCCTAGTCTTGAGAAACATTTTGCTCCAGGTTATGCTCTGGTTTTGCAATTACATGCAGAAATCTGGGTGTTAAGACAGTTCTGCAAGCCAATTAAAAGCAGTTAATGGAGATGCATCTCTTTTTTTGGTAGTTCTCTATGTCAGACTCAAAGGGAAGACCCGATTAGCACCGTGGCTATTAAAAGCAATGCTGCTTATTTAACTTTCCCTGCAAGATATGAGATTTTTATACCCCCCAGCTCTTTGATGGACAGGTAAGATGATCTAAAATGAACATGGCACATATTAAAGGGATTCAAAGCACTCAGATGACCGCAGCTTGTGCCAACAGATGGAAAACATTATCAGGAAAGTGTGGTGCCCATGGGATCAGTGCACTCTCCTCTTACCTGTCAGCAACCCACAAGGCCTCACCATTGATGTCTACAGAAGAAACAAGACCTTGGCAGGAAATCCTGCTGGTCCAAGGCATCCTAGATGATACAAGAAGAAGGATGGGAGCAATCTGTGAGCCACCAAACCAAAGTATGATCAACACAGAGACCCATGGTGTGAAGGTGGCACAATTTTGGGATGTATAAGCCAGGGATTTCTCAAGGAAAGATCCAAGTACCATGTCTGTACGTAGCAGTAGGCCCACAGTTGACTGGGACAATGCATCTTCTGGTATGCACATTGAAAGCCAGAGCAGAGACAAATGTATGTTGGAAAAGTCTGAGTTAACTGCAGAGGACCTGCAAGTTCAAGTTGGCTTGTTATGAAAGAGGAAGGCCAAGGGGTGGATGAAGCACAGTCTGCAAGACCCCCTCGTTAAGTGCAGAAATCTGGCCTCACTTGTCAGTCTGTCAGACAAAGAGATAACAAGATCCTGAGGCTAGATGTTAAAGCAGGACAAAAATCAAACAAGAAATCACATCCAGTTGCTCTTTACTGGGAAAGATAAATCAAAGTGGATCAACTTATCAATGGCTGTTCTGGGTCATCCACTGCTGGAAAAGACTTTAAACACAGTCCCGGGTGAGTTTTTGTTCTTTTCCCCTGTATCTATTCTCATCCCATTAAATAGGAGGGGGACAATATCTTCCTGACCTAACAAGAAATCTCCACAGCCTACCTGTGAGCTCATCCACTGGGAGAGAGGGAGCTGGAAAAGCACCACCTAGGCAAGAAGTTGCAGCAGCTCCCTGGGATCCCTACTTTTCTTTTGCAGGAGTGAGAAGCACTGAGCACTTACCTCTTGTTCCTGGGCTTCTGGTTAGCTGTGCACTTGAACATCCTTTCATCCATCTGGGGAAGAGGTTGCAACCTATCCCAGTGCACTGGCATGGTCAGTAGCAGGCAGTGCCACCTTGGGAAGCCAGAGAGGAGAAGGTAAGTAGCTCCTGAAGAACCTGCCATATGAAGAAAGGCTGAGATGGATCTGTTTAGCTTGGAGAAGACAATAAGGGGGAATCCTATCTAAGCTTATAAATATCTAAAGGTTGGGTGTCAGGAAGATGGGGCCAGGCTGTGTGGTCTCCAGTGACAGGACTAGAGACAATGGCCATAAACTGGAAAACAAGAGGTTCAACCTCAACATGAGGAAATTCTTCTTCACTGTGGGGGTAACAGAGCCCTGAAACAGGCTGCCCAGAGATGAGGTGGTGGAATATCCATCTCTGGAGACTCTCAAAAGACACCTGGACTTGTTCCTGTGTGACCTGTTCTGGGTGATCCTGCTCTGTCTGGGGGTGGACTTGATGATATTTAGAGGTCACTTCCAACTCAAACCATTCTGTGATTCTGGCTGTGGAAGACCATGCCCAGCCCCCACCAGATCGCTGTGATCTGCCTCCTTATTCACAGTTTGGACACCTCCAGAGAGCTTTTAAAATGCAATTTATTTTCCCTTCAGACAAACACGGGTCTGAATATTGGAACAAGAGGAGGAGGCTGGGATGGAGCAAGGGGTGAATTCTGCAAGCAAATCCCCATTGGCTTTGGTTGTTCTGTTGAATTGGGCTGCATCTGTCACATCTGATTAGATGGCATTGTCCTTTTTTATCTCCCTGATCTAAGCTATGATTCTTCCATTTTTATGTGACATTTCCTTGGCAAATGAGCTGCTTGGATTCTGTATTCAGAATGTTTCCCAAACCATAAAACATCCAGATTGCAAAGGGTAGTTATTTGCACAACTACCTTTTGTTTGGTTTGGTTGGTTTTCTTTTTATGCTCATTTTTTATCGTTTGTTTTCTGGTTTGGGTTTTTTTTGTGAGGTTTTCTTTGGGGGGGGTTGGGGTTTTTTTTTGTGCTGATGGTGCATATAAAGAGGTTCCATGAGACTTTTTGCATGAAGTACCAATGTATTACATTTAGAGCAAGGATTTCCATATCAAACTTGGTCAAAGATGGGACTCAGTTTCAAGAACAGCAGCTCTCCTCCATTGACCTGGTATCAGGGCAGAGTAAATCCATGAATTCTTTTAGACCAACAAAGGTTTAGAGGAGGCAGGAAACTGACCCCAAATTATCATTATCTATACTTGAATTTGCTGGGAGGTCCTTGGCTATATTCTCACTTGAACAAACTGTGATTGCTGGCAACATAGAGAAAAATAGGGATTGTTTTTCCAAGACCCATCACTTACACAGTGAGCTGAAGTAGTAGCAGAAGAGACAGCATCCCACCCCTATTCCTTCTCTAGTGGTGAATACGTCTACAATGGGTGCAGCCAGTGACAAACCTTCATCTTCCATGTTCTGAAATGAAAATAAGGCTCAATGAGCCCAAATCCACCACCCAGAAAACCTCAGCTGCTCCCAAGGTGTGGCAGAAGATGGTGGTGCCTCAGTCCCATGGCTACAAGATGAATGTGCTGTGTCACATCCCTGCTCCATCAGGGAAGAAGGAAAGGGTGACAGAAACTCTCTGTTTAGCTTGGATCAGATTAATGAGACTTACACCATAGGTCCATAAAATAGAAATAAAAATATATTAATTCTTAATCCCCTGGAGAACTGTCAAACACATCTCTGTGCCTGAAGAGCTCTTTCAGTCTCCATACACGAATAGTCTTAGGAGGTGACCTTGCAGCTCATGGTATGGGAGCAAAATTGATATCCATGCTCCAGAAAAGATTAGAAGCTTGGAAGATATGGTGATTTATATGTTGAAAGTTATGGTTATTGATACAGTTTAAGTGAGCACAGGAAAAACTGAGTTTGGCTTGTGCGATTAAGTACCTAATAACATGCTAAGCAACGTGCTTTTAATTATAAACAGGATCTAATCATTAATAATGGGATATCTCTCTAAACCAAAGGCTACAGAAAGAATAACAAGTTGGCCAGCCAACTAGCCATGAAAAACTGTTGAAGACTGTCAAATTGAAGTGAAACTGGGGGAAAGGTAATGCCAGCTGGGAGACATTGCTTTTACCATTAAAAAAAAATAGAAGAATATTGGTTTAAGGACATATTTACTTCATGCTATAGCAAAAGAAACAACCTTTTCTGTAATGCCCTGGGAAACTGGGGTAGCATTGTGCAGAGACAAAGCCCCCAGAAAGCATCTCTGATCTCTCCTTAAGCATCTCCTCACTCCCTTGACGTCAGGGGCTGTGATTTCATTTGTACCTATTGCTGTGATGTCCAGAGGCTTCCAGTGAGCTGGGTGACTCAACAGGACAGCAGGATTATGGCCCTCATCACAAAAACACTTGAGTCACTGAAGTGTTTTGCTGGAACACAGTGGAATGGGGGAGGTCAGTGACTCACGGGCATGTGGGAGTTGACACTGTCCACTCTTGGAGTTGGGGATGGGATAAAAGCTGAGTGAGCATCAAGCACAGGACCCATGAGCCCTGTGATTCCCCTGCCCTGTAACATGAATTCCCCCCTTTGTGGAGTCAGGAGGTTTGCATTTACAACCCAGAAGCAGTAAGAAGGGGGGGTGAAGAAGAGTGTGAGAATTCGGATGATGAAAATCAGGGGTGTGTTACCAAACTGCTGTAAAGATCTTATCTGAATGTTGAGATTTTTTAAGGATACAAGTTCAGCTGAAATCTTTCCAAATCTGGATGCTTTTCCTTTCTGGAAACTGAAACATTTGTAAAGGAAGATTTCTCCTCTGTAAGAAGTGGCCCCCCTGCCCCTTGCAGACGCACTGTCTATATGGTTACCAGCCTTATTTTAGAACTAATATTCACCATGTATTACTCTCTTGGCAGGGTTGGTTTTTCCCCCCTCTACAGTGAAATTGCATGTGAATTCTGAATTTTCCAGTTAATTGAGCAGGCTAAACACTGGCAATGCACCCGGCCCCCATAATATACATAGGTTTTGTTCTGTTTTTCCTCAAGGGGTCCATATTAGAATAGTCATTAAGGGAAACAAATGAAGGGGTGTGGGTGAATTAAAAAAAAAAAAAAAAAAAAGGAAAAAAAAAAAGGAAAAAAAAGAAAAGAAGAAAAGGAAGAAGAGGAAAAAAGACACTGTAATTTGTAGAGTCATTTCTTGGGGTGCTCTGAAATCCTTTCAATCCATACACTCCAATACAAAAACCATCAGCTCCAAGTGTCAATGAAGAGCAGGTCCTTCACTGGTGTAAAGCATTGTGGTTCCATCAGCATCAAGCAGCAGAAAGCCAGTAGGACAAAGTCACTTTACAGCAAGAAGGAAGTTTGGCCCTCTATCCAAGTATGTATGAAATCTCCATTTGGAGATTTTGTTTCACATAGAATCAGAGAATCACAGAATGGTTTGTGTTGAAAGGAACCTTTTAAGATCATCTAGTTCCACTTACCCTTCAGTCCTAGCTCAGATACCACCTAAATATATATTTTTTTTCCCTCTTCCCTTGCAATGGTTAAGAATAAATCACCTCTGAGTAGCCCAACCACTTATTCCCAGAAACCCATTCAAGCTGCCAATGCCGGAACATATTTTGTACCCCACTGTTCCCAGCCATGTGGCAGGTGATTCTGAGTCACAACAAATTTGCTTTGCTCCTGCAGGACTGTCATGCAGTGTTTACTCAGGGACTGCAGGAAATATCTGTGGTCTGAGGCAGGGCTCGAACATGGAAACCACTCATTTACCATCTTGCACAGGGTGTCATAATTTTATTAACACCCAGACAAGCCTGACACCTTGGTGACACGACATAATTTCCTTAACCAAAGGTTCTGACACCAAAAAATGAGGCTGGATTGCATCGTTTTAAAGGAGCAGATGGGAATGATAAACGTTTGCCCAGGGAAATGCTTAGATGGCCACAGTCCATCACTGCCACAGCAGGGTACCTAATGGTCTCCATTAGCAAGTGCAGAGCAGAAGCAACAGGGAAAAGGCCATCCCTGGGTGGGCTTGTTCCTTCACTACAAATAGTTTTGCTCCTACCCAAACATGGCAGATCTGAAGATGTTGGGCTGGAAGATAAGGTTTCAAGTGGGAGTGTGAAGAGGATAAGAAGCTAAAGTGGGATCTGTTCCTGTGTGGCCTATCCTGGGTGACCCTGCTCTGGTAGGAGGGTTGGACTCCATGATCTCCAGAGGTCCCTTCACACCCCAACCATTCCATGATTCTGTGATTCTATCTTCAGAAACCTCCCACTTACATTGACTGAACCCTTCACAAGTGAATCCTCCCTGGGCAGTTCAAGTAGAGGACTACAGTGGTCCTCACTCTGGACTTTACCTTCCCCATCTCCAAACAGCAGGGTTGACACACGGATTTGGAAGCAAGCTTTTGCCTAGAGAATGATGAGGTATGGGGGTGCTTAGATTTGCAGGTGAGAAATGGGGCTTCTTGGCTTCTCTGTCTGATTAAATAGAATCTGAAGGAGATATCTGACTTCCTAAGAAAGAAGATAGAGAAGATGGAAGGGAGATACCTCCTGGAGGCTGGCTGAACATTTCAAATCTTCAGCTCAGAAGTGGTAGCAGAGAGGCAATGTCTCTGAGGAAGGAGATGAAAGAAGAAAGTCTGAGAAATCTCCTTCCCTCAGCTGCAGGCTCTGTCAAGAAAACAGCCAGAAGATGGAGAGCTTGGAAAGCTTTCCAAGTGGCCACTGTGCTTCTGGAGTCAAGGACTCCATACCCAACTGGCCATGTCAATGGTTTTGGAGAAGGCTGGCATACCTAACCCTCTGGATACTCTCTTGTTCTGTGGAGCCTCTCAGGACTTGCCAGCCCCATCCCTGATCAGAAACACCATCAGCCAGAAGTCTCTGTAAAAAGAACCCAGAAAACCCAGGACAATTTCTACAAATGCAAACCCGAGCCCCAGTTGGAGTAGATTGGACAATTTCTGCACAGTCTGGAAGCAGAAATGCAAGGGGTGTTTAAGAAACAGCTGGGGAGAAAGCAATGAAGAGGACAACAACAACAACAACAACAACAACAAGAGAAGTAGTTGTGAAAAAGAAAACAACTCGGTGTGCTGGAAACAGCAGCGGTTTAGCTGGAAAGAGACCCCCAGGAGAGCAAACAGATGATGTTGGGCAGGAGGAGAGGGGAGGAAGGAAAAAAAAAAATATATAGCAAAGAGGCTGAGCCGAGGAAAGAGAGCGAGAGCCACAAAACAAGCAGAGAGAACACAAAGCAATCATTAATTAGAGGAGGAAAAAGAAATAATGTGCAACAAATTGCAGCGAGCGTTGGCAATTAGCGGCGAGGAATCCGTTCCCTTCTGCGAACAATCGGCGCCAGATAAGAACAGCCATTTCGGGATGTTTTGCTCAAGTGTTGCTGGAAGGCAAGGAGCCGAAGCAGGGCGGGTGTTTGAGCTGGCAAAGGGAGGGAAAGATCTGTCATGAGAGGGAACATCTGGCTAAGAGAGGACGGGGAGGGGTGGGGAGCACAAAGAGATGGGGAAAAGTGTGGGTGGCAAAGGATTTGAGAAGAGCTTTCCTGCTTTCTAACGCTCTGAATAAGCTCAAGTGCATCTTGAAGACCCAGTAACATCAGGCACGTTTCAGACCACGCTATGGAGATGATGTTGGTTGTCCTTAAACCTGGCTTGAAACCTACAGCGGGGCAGCAGATCCCTGCCCTGGTCCTGCTGGCCACAAGCCAGGATGCTGGTGGCCTTCTCTGCCCTGGCTGAAGATACTAGTGTGAGCACAGGGATGAGAAGTCTCAGGGGGTTGGTGAATAGTCTTTGAAGACATCACTACCATGGGATTGGAAGAAAATGATTCTCTCAGTCTGTGATTTCAGCAGGTTTCATCTGTGAGATAAATGGTTGAAGTGAGAGGCTGGGGAGTGAGAAGAAGGAAAAACAGAGTCTGGAGCACAAAGTGGTTAGAGAACAGAGAAGAAATGTCAGAGGTAGAACCCATCTGAGCTTGGAAACACACCATGAAACAGGCTGCACCAATGGGGACATTGAGGCAGTTGTCTTTTATAATTGGTAGGCAACAAAAGAGTGAAAGTTTTTAGCAAGACCAGGCAAAGAACATCCAAGGCAAAGAAATGACCTGTGGAATCTCTTTTCACAGTAGATATGGGCACCTACATTGGTTTTTCCTCCTTTTTTCCTTTCCTTTTCCCCTTTAACAAACCAAACAAATAAAACAACCCCTTTGAGACTCATTGGATCAGGATATAATGGAGTAAAAGATTTATCTTGTAATTCCTCCCCTGGAAGTGGAAGAGAGAAACATGAGTTGATGTAAGAGTGAAAGGAGCAAGCACAGGATCTGGCTGGCAGAGCCAAACAGGGTTTCAGATCCACACACATTGGTGTCTGCAAATTAAAAGCTCACCAGAATTTTGTTTTCTAGGAAGAGAGCTCTTATCTTGTCTTTTATTATCCCTGTGCTGGGAATTAATGAAATATCCAGAAAAACTCTTGCATCCCAAATATGAGCCTTAAGCCTTTTTCTTTCCAAAACAAAAATCTAACCCAACATTTCAACACTTTAAAAAATTAGAAGAATTAAATTCAAGCCACAGTGACAAGGACATCTTATTTTGTTTCTAAATTTTTTGGCGAAGAATCAAGCTTTTCCATTTAAAGTTTAATTCCACTTTCGTATCAGCACTATTCTGGGAGAGAGAGCATTTGGAAACCAGAGTTTTGTCAACCAGCCTGTGCTACTGGGAAATGATTCCTTCTGCTCAGCGAGAGCTGCACAGTGACACTGAGAAAAACTCCTACATTAGATATTAGAAAATGAACCTCGTGCATGTACCAGATACCTGGTTACCATGCGTCGTTTTCTTGATTTTTTTTCCTTTTTTTTTTTTTTTTCACTGCCTGTATCAGAGATGCCATTCACTTTTCAGCTAAATATTTCATTCAGGAGCAATGGTTTCTTTTTTTGGATGAGTATCTGTCACTGCCTCCTATCAGCAGTAATTAAAGTCCTGTGATGCAGCTCTTATCGTCACAGTGATGAGCAGTTCGTGGCAGTTGTTGATGGGTAACAAATTCTTCTGGGGAAGGAGCTGACAGTCTCTGTACTGACACAAACCACCACCAGCTCCTGGACCCTTCCAGGACAGAGAGGCCACTGGGATCACCACCATGCTGCTCCTGGGATACAGATTCACCTCAGCAGGAGACTGATGCTGGAGCTGGCAATACAACCTGGTCTACTAAGGTCATGCTCATCCTCTGGGTCATCTTTTCCCAGCCTCAACCTCCTACTTAGCACTGAGTCCAGAAATGCTCTGGGTTTTTTTCTTGTTCAAAGGTCCTCTGACCTTCCAGCTCCATCTCACTGACCTCCTGCACTAGCCACCTCACCTGTCCCCAGCCAACCCACCTCCCCCTGCCCAGGGTGCTTATCCCTTCACTCTGTAATGCTCAGATATAGCTATCTCCGTGTATATAAATATATCAGATATAACTAAACTTACCTTACATTCTCCTGCAGAAGAGGAGGTGTCTGTGACACTGCCCATTTCATCACAGCTCAGCCCACAGTTTTCCTACAAGTCCCCAAAACACCAAATCCCAAGGACAGCCAAAAGGAAAATCAGGCCCCAGAAATGTCCATCCTGGCTGTGAAAGGAAAACCTGGATGCAGCTGATAACTTGAACCATCACTGTTTCTCAGACTAAGATCCCCTCTTCTCTCCCTGCTGCTGCATCTAAGCTCCTCCAGCACTTGGGAAGGGACAGAACTTATCCTCACCCGTAACCTTGCAGGATAGAGCTGCCTCAAGCATGTTCCCAGGTCACGATGAAGAGCCTTCATCCACTTGTGATCTCCAAGCACATAACACTTGTCATCCCCAGGACACTGAAGGATGAAGTGACAATCCTGGGTCACCCTATGCAGAGTATGTATTAAACAGGGCAGTCAAGGAGACTGGAAGGGGACTGGAAACTTTCTGCATTCCCTTCACTCTTCACCGGACACCCCTCCACCCTCAGACACGCACGCAGTAGAAACCACACACGCACTCCTGCTCTCTCACCCCAGCATGGCTAAAGACTCCAGCTCTGCCTCCAGAGCTCAGACATCAGTCAGAGCGTGGAGAACAAGCAGCAGAGAGATGCTGGTTCTCATTTTCATTCCATTTCAGTTCCCCATCCTCGAGAAGCGAAGCCACACACGGGCACTGATAGTGGATTTCATACTGAGTAATCAGAACGCAATAACATTCTCCCCAGTAACCATCCCAGCAACAAAACCTGGGAGGTGCTGACATCATTTGCATCTTTATTGTTCCTGAGCAGCAGAGCAACGATGTTGCTGTGTTTTGACTAAACAGACCAAGAGAAATGTTTTGTTGCTTCCTTGGGAATTAATGGAGAGTGAGAATCGTCTGCAGGAAACGGAGGGGAGTGGCCACCTGCAAAGGAGCATCCTAATGATTTCAATTTAGCACCAGAGGAGCTTCACACCATGGGGGCCTCACAGTCCTCTTCCAATCCCCAGCTCACCACTGTGAGCACACCCAGGCTGCAGGCAGTGTGGTTACAAAGGGAGCTTGAGGGCCTCATGGCATCCTCTTTTGTGCTGTTTGAGAAGGCAAGGTCTGGCCCCAGCAGGAGCACCCAAGTAACACCATGTTAGGAAGAAATGAAATGGACTCAAGTTGCCCCAGGGGAGGTTGAGGTTGGAACTGAGAAACAATTTCTCCCCCTGCAGGGCTGTCCCAGGCTGCCCAGGGCAGTGGTTGAGTCCCTGTGACCCCTGGAGGGGTTTCCAAGCCCTGGAGCTGTGGTGCTGAGGGCCATGGGGCAGTGGTGGACTTGGCAGTGTGAGGTTTACAGTTGGACTCAAACATCTTAAAGGGCTTTTCCAACCTAAAAGATTCCATGATTCTGAGGCCATCACAGGGGTCCATAAACCACCTCCTCATGGAGAAGACACAGGAGGGCTGCATCTGCAGCACCTCCAGGAAGGATGTGACAAAAGGGCAGTACAGGGCAGTACCCAGTCAAAGAGGATGAGTGTCCATCATCAAATCTGCTGCCTTCCAGTCCAGAGGGAACCACAATCCAGTACATTGCCTGAGCAGACCAGACCCCTCCCTCCAAACCTGCAGGGAGCTTTGCAAAGCAAATCCCACCCTTTCTTCCCCCGTTTTGGTTTTGGTTTTTTTTTGCTGTAATGTCCTCAGTCAACCCAGACCACTGCAGTTCCCTTGCTAGGGAGAAAATTACGATGTCACTTTGGCTGTCAGGCTTCTGGCTTGGCACGGGCAAGCAGCCAGAGGAGGAGGAGGAGAAGGAGGAAGAGCAGGGAAGGGATGGAGGGGGAGGGTGAAGAAGAAAACGAGCAAAGGTTTGTGCAGTAAAGTGGGCAAGAGCTGCTGCTGCAAAACACAAATGGCAAGGAGCCAACATGAAGGATGGGGTTTGCTCTCTGCCCTTCCCACCTGGAGGAAAGAAGGAACCATTGGTTGAAGGTCTGGAAGAGAAAATTAAAGTCCAGGTGGTGAGGCTGACTGAAGGCAGCTCACATTAACCAGGCAAAGGTGGCACTTGGTCTTCCCCACCTTCCTAGGAGGAAAAATAATAATAACCATCCTTTGCCACCCTTAAATCTAATTTTGGGGGTGCTGGGCAGTGAAGTCAGGATCTACACTCAGCCTAAAGCTGCTATGGCAATAGTGTGGGATGGATTTTCTCAGCAGAACATCCTGGGCTCAGGACACTGATTCCTTTGGCCATGGGGTACAGCATCTCTGGGGTTAATGGTACCTGGATGTTTTATGCCCCCAGCCCAATCCCTGAAGAGTGGTCGATGTCTTCTGGAGATAAGCCCTAAGCAAGGAGTGATGCATCTTCTTTTCTCACCACCACCTCCTCCTTTCAGGATTTGGGAAGGCTTTCAAACAGCCCATTTTTGTCATCAGCCAGTGAGAAGGAAAGGTTAGTTGCTTCTCTCCCTGGGTTGCCACCACCTGAAGGCTGCGTATGGAGTCAGCAGGCACAAAGCCACTGTTGACAGCTGCTGCTTTCAAATGAAGCTCAGTGGAAAAATGGAAAACAAGCCCCACTAATTAGATAGACAGTTAACTTAAAGCCCCTCCACAGGCCTACTTTGCCAGGATGCTTTTGTTGCTCTCCTCAGGTGAAGCTCACCCCTGGTGTAAGACCCTGCCTCGGGCCTGTGAACAATTCCAACCTGAATTTGAAAATATAATGAGTGCAGCAGACCCAGGCAGCCATGGGTTTCCCTCTCTCACCTCTCAGTTTACCAACCTCCTTCCATCTCAGCAGGACCTTTTGCCTCTGCCCAGTTGCTGCACCCCAATCCAGCAGAGCATTTCAGAATAGCTGTCCCATTTGACTCAAGGTACAGCCACATTCTGCCACTCATTACTTTTTCAGTGTACAAAACCCAGGCATAATGTTCCCCTCCTCTGGAGTGGGTGTTTTGTGCTTGTAAATCTTAATCCTACTAGTAGTTAATTTTCAGACTTCACTGGGTTTTCAGCACCTCTGTTTGTTCTTTCCTTGTTCTTAGCCTCCTGGAGCAACAGGGAGCAACCCCAGCAGCAAGTCCAAAGCTAGAAGTGGGTCAGACATCCTCTAACTGGAGAGCTCACAGTGGCTTCCCAACTCCAGATACTTGATCTGAGAGATGCATTTAGATTCACACCTTGGATTCTCTTGGATCTTTTCTTTTGAAGCATTTCTTATCAGTAGCAACCACGGCAAGGAGATCAGAGACATCTGCCCTGTGGTCTCTGCCATGGCCAGATCCCAGGCACATCCAAGCCTTGGCTGGTATGACAGGTCCTGGGATGCAGCATGGGTGTCTGAACACTTGCCAAGGGGGTTACAACCCTGCAATGTGCTGTATTTTAGGCTACTGGTTTCACACAGTCACTGCTGCACCAACTTGACAGCCAGGACAACCTGTATCTGGCACATTGGTACCTCTGCTGAGCTCTCTGGGCTCCTGGGGTGATTACTGAGGAGAACCCAGCATGGTTTAGCTCATCTTTTGGAGGACTAAAATGAAGGAAAGTAGCCACAGACATGCTTGCTTCTCCTCGCTTAAGAGAAATAAGTTCATGGCCCACTGGAGACAGCAAAAGTGACATCCCACTGTGGTTATTGGGTGAAGACACCCTGGAAGAAAACCCTCTCCTTGCATTACAGCTCTTCTTCTCCTGGTGTCCAGAAAGAGATGGCAATAGTAGAACTCACATGGCTTTAACCCCACCAGCCTGTGGCAGGACCACATCTGTGCCCACCAGGCACAGATGTATCTCAGCAGGAACTGATGGGATTTAGAAGCATTAGAAAAATCACTTCCCTTTTTCTGACCAAAGCTGGGGGTTTTACAGAAGATTTTCTTCTAATTGGCTTTCCATACGATGCCCTCCAAAACCCATGGGAGGGGAAAAAAAGGGTTCTGAATTGCTGAGCTCAGGCTGAATCTCAGTATCAAGCACCTTCCCCAGGGGACCAACCCTGCTCAGGTCTCTGAAAAGCTGGCTTAGAAGAGCTCAGAAAATCCTCCTCTGCTGCAGTAGGGATTAAACAGCAGCATTGCCACACTTCTGGGTGGCATCAGGGATGGTGGTTGTGGGGAGGAGTGTGTGTGTGTGTGTAGGTGTGTGAGAAAAGCTCTATGATTAAGTGATTGAACTGAAGAAAAAAACCATTCTTTTGGACCTATCTGAAAGGTATACTTTTCAATTTTTTCACTGGCAAATCATTTGGACAAAATAAGCCCATTTTGTTTACTGGAGAACTTCTTTCTGTTTACAATAAATACTTCTGTGTTTTAAGTTGAAGCGAAGCGAGTGAAATGCTGTTTCAAACGGAGACATCAAACTGTTTGAGGGGATGGGGGAAAAGCAAATTGAAGCTTTTCTTCTTCAAAATTGTCTGTTTTGGTTATTTCAACCCAAACAACGCACTGAGCTTGATATAAAACCCCAGCGTGTTGCAGGTGAGTTGAAAGTGTCTCTTTCAGAGGAAAAAGCTCCAGGTGAAAATGTTTCCCTGGCTTCAGCAACAACTGATTCATGAGCAGAATTAAGATTTAAAGCTTGGGCCACATGGTTTATCCACACCACCCTAAACCCAGCTTTGATGGGGCAGGTGCAACCACCCCAACAGGGTGTGCCAGAGCAGTTTGACACCTCAGCCATTAATTACTTCAGGTGCCTCAAGGTCTGGATCCTTAGGAAAGAGGCTCAGGGGCTGGGCTTGTCCCCTCAGCCAATTAGAATATCCCAACCCACCCTCAACTAGGGTATAAATGAGGGTCCTGGTTAAAAACCACAGGAGTTTGTTCTTTGCAGAGCAGTTGGGCCACCTTCTTGGGCAAGCTGTCTAAGGTCATGTCTGTGGATTGAGTGAGCCCCAGCAACTCTTTGGGTGAGTGGTGTATCTTGGGCACTCTGGTGTGGGGGGTTTTCACTTGATGAGTGAGTGTGTGTCCATTTTGGTTCATCTTTCCTTCAGGTTTAGGAATTAGTTGTGTAGTGGTTAATTCCCACCAGATATCTGAACTGTTTTTTGGTCAGAAGGACCTCTGGGAAACTTTGACTATTTTGGATAATGGTTGCTGTTTGTTTTGTGGGTACCTCTGTGACCTTTGAATGTGACTAGTGTGGAGAAAAAGGGTGAGAGCCAGATAAGTCTGCAGGAGAAATAGATGAGTTCTCAGCCTTAGAAGGCTTTGGCATCCACTTAACTTGAAAATGAGAAAGAAAGCAGTGTAAGAGCAGGACAATTAGATAGTGAGCATTGCAGACCTTCCCCAAAAAAATAATGAAAGACAGCAGGGGGAATTAATGGGCACAAATGCAACCCAGTAATTAATTGATAAATGGCATTAGAGAGTTTTCTAAAGAGGAAGACTCCAACGTGACTTATCTTTGCAAAGGCAGGAGACAAATTTCTCCCTCCTTTCACCTTGTAGATAAGGACAGAAAACAGGGATCTCACAGTTTTGAAGCTTAGAGGAATCTGGAAGTTGAAGACAAAAGAGAAAGGAAAAGGCCAGTGCAGTAGGAGGAACAATGTAGGGTGGTTACTGACTGAGCTATCAAAGCCAGAGGAAAGCAGTCTGCACCTCTCTACCACCAAATCATGGAATTATTAATTATTAGCTATTAATTCCTCTTGCAAGGGTGGAAGCAAAGCAAGGAGTAAAATGGGAGCAGGAGCAAAGTGAGTCCAGCTGCAAAGGCAAAGAGATTATACCTTGTAGGGAAGAAGGGGTCCTAGACTGGGCTGCTCCACAGCTTTCTGCATAAACCCTTTTGCCTTCCTCACTAGGTTGTGGGGCAGGTCTGCAGTGTGGGACCACCTCTGTTTGCTGCAGCTGAGACTTCTCAGCCAGCCCCTCAAGCCTATGCATTGCCCCAAACTGGACAAGATAAAAGCCAACTGTGAGCTCTCCATCTCCTCTTGCTGCCTCCATACCAGCTGTAAGGTATCATCTATCTGTGCTTCAAGCCAAGATGCTCAAGCCAGTGCCCCCCACAGCTAACCTGCAGGGTCCACCATCTCCTCAGAGTCCAGCCAGTGGAGACCAAAGACTAACCCTGCTGGTTAGTGGGCAGACAGAACAGCTCAGCAGCTCTTCATTCCCACCATGAAAATGGTTGTCATCTCCAGCAGAAATTGCCCTGAGCTGGATCAAAGCTTTTGAGTCTCAAATATCTTTTTACACCAAGTTTTTGTCCAAATAGTGTTGGAGATCCAGGACATGGACATCCAAAAGAGCAGTCACACCACTTTTACCTGTGCTCTTCCATCCTCAAACCTTGACCACAGGACATTCCCATTGTGCTGCAGGGCATCACCTGGATGTTTGGGATGGCCCAGTCTCAGCTCTGCAAGTCCTGGAGAAGATCCTGATCTCCTGCTGAAAACAGAGCTGAATTTAGCTGTACTCCAGGCTCTTAAGACAGAGCAGCTACTTCCCATCCTGGAAAACAACATGTGGGGAGGGTTTGAAGTTCAGTGGAGAAAGTTCTCCAACCAATTGTCTGGTGAGTTGTTTTCTTAAAGCATTGTGCATGTCACCCTGTGCCAAGGATTTCAAAGTGTGTCATTGTTGATTTTCTTTTGTCATTAACTGCCAACTTGGGGGGGCTGGTGGTTCAGAGCTGAGCTGGAGGAAGATGGGAGGCAAAGCTGACTTGATTAAGACTGCGTTTTGAAACCTTTCTGCATCTTGTTTAAATTGATTTTCTTCTTCTGCTCTAAAAGGAGAAGGAACCAAAAAAAAAAAAAAAGGAAAAGAGAGGGGAAAAAAAAAAAAAGAAAAATAGCTCCATCCAAGGAACATCAAAGGGAACTGAGCTGTTTTCACTGCCGGTATGGAAACGAAACACACTGCATGACTGATGATAATAAAGTGCCCAGGAACACAGCCCTGTGGAGACAAGGCACAGGAATGGACACTAATACCTTGACTCCACCCTGAGATGCCTGCAGAAGCCTCACAACTGGGAAAAGCATTGTTGAGGAGACAAGAGTGGTGAACAAATCATGCTGGGAATGGTTTGAAACTCAAAGAATGGGTAAATTTTATCTTGCAGTCATGGTTTGTCTTCTGGGGAAGGAAAAGCAGAGGGAGAAAACCCAACAGAATGAAGCAGAATTAAAAATAGTTTTAAAAGCCACCTTTATGCTTGGGGAAAATTAGGTTGTTTAGTCAGACTGTGGCTCATTTTGAATTTTCTCTAAGCAAAGACAGTGGAATAATTTGTCAGGTTGGACTCTGGTCACCTAAAGTCCAATTGAAACCAGGTACCTCCTGTCACACAGTCTCTGGCTGACACCTGTGTTGTCCATCCTAATGGACATGGATCAGTTCCTGCCCTTACAAATACACCTAGGGCTGGAGATCTTTGCACAGCAGGCACAATCAATGGAGTTTAATGGTTGGACTTGGTGACCTTAGAGATCTTTTCCAACCATGCCACTGCTATGATTCTGTGATTCGGTCATGATGAGGCCACCATGTAAGAGCAGGTCTCAGGCTCTGGAGACCTTCTATTTCAGTCCTACCATGGCAGATCCTGTTCTGCAGCTATAAGCTTTGCCTTGCCCTTCTTCATGTCATCAGACTCTTGCTGTGAATCCAGAAGGATAAATTCCCACCTTGCTACAAAATCAGTCCAGAAGTTGTAGCAAGTTGGTCCAGCTGGGATTGGTAAGGTGGAAATGGAAGGGTCCTTGCAAGGGTGCTAATGTTTTTCTGTTCCTCAGAAACACCACTGAACACAGGAGTACTAAATTTTGTCTGCAGCCCATTCTCTACCAACCACAACCAGAAGCAGGAGAACCAACAATGGACCATCCTTGGTGGAGGAGAACCACAGAGATGAAATGTATTCCATCTTAGCCTAGCCCCAGAAGCTGTGTCTTCACTTGTGAGTGGAACAGTGGATGGAACTCAAGCTGCCCACTTGTCAGTCCTTCCTGACACATTTGGCCTCAGTACAAAGCACTCTGTGATTCTTGCATGGGTCAGCCACTTATATGGCCCCTGAATCATCTCAGCAGACAGTTTGCTGATGACCACTTTGTTTTGAAGGTCAGAGAATTTAATAGCACAGCTGAAGGCTGCTATGTGCTGTTGGCCTTAGAACCCCCAAAACATTCCCAACCACATTTTAATCTACGAGTGCAGACGTGCCCAAAGCTCCTTGGATTTGCAAGTTGTTAGAGGATCACAAAGTGCACAAAGTCCCTCAGTCACAGGGGGCTACTTCAGGCTGAAATGTCTTCTGTATTGCTTCTACCCCCAGTTCTACATTCTCCAACTCCCTAATTTTATATCTTTGCAAGGGTTTGATTTGATTATCTCTGAACATTTGAGATCAAAACAGGCACATTGCACGTGCTATCTGGTGTTCAGGTACAGCCCTACCTCCACCTTCTGATGTTCAAACCAAAGTGGATGCCAGAAGCATTGTCTTTGTATCAAGATGAAGCCATGGGACCCAGCTTCTCCTCAGCTCCAGATGTTGTCCAAACTTGCACTGATTTCTTCATTTAATTCTCCAAGCAAGGATTCTAAGGACAAGAAAGAGACATGGACCTGTGGAGTGGAGCAAGAGGAGGCCACAAAAATTATATGAAGGTGGAACACCTCTGCTGTATGGGAAAGGGTGAGAGAGTTGGGGTTGTGGAGAAGGCTCCAGTGAGACCTTCTTGTGGCCTTTCAGGACTTCAAGGGGGACTGTAAGAAAGATGGGAACAGACTTTTGAGCAGGGGCTGTTTGTGACAAGGGTGATGTTTAAACTAAAAGAGGGAGACTTAGACTGGAGGGAAGAAAGAAATTGTTGATGCTGAGGGTGGTGAGAGACTGAGAGGTAGTGGCTGCCCCATCCCAGGGGAGGTTGGGGGGGGTTCTGAGCCTGCTCTGGGTGCAGATGTCCCTGCTCCCTGCAGGGGGGTTGGACTAGATTACCTTGAAAGGTCCCTTGTGACCCAAACCATCCCATGATTTAAAGAAAAAAATGAAGGGGGAGAGCTGCATCCTGATGCTGCTGACACAGAAGTGCCCCATCTCCCAGTTTGCTTTGTACTTTGTAGCACTGGGACTTGAAATACACTCACTGCTTTAAGAAATACTTGGAAATTAGAGATAAGGCACCAGCTTTAGGTAATGTTTCAGTGTCAGCTCTCAACAAGACCTTGGCTGTCTGCACCTGTGTGTATCTATCATAAATTCCTTTCTTTCCTTTTCTCTGTCTATCTAGAAATGTTGATGCAGTGAATTACAATCAAGCTGTGCTTTCTACTTTCACTTTTAACAAGCCCCTTCTTGGCCCCAAGGAGAGGGCTGTCAGCCCCTGAGCTGCAGGAGCTGGTGGAGAGAGCAATGGTCTCCTGCCAAAGACAAATAAAGTGCAAAGAAACCAAAGATGCTGGAAGGTGATGAATGCTTCAGTTTCCTCAGCTGCAGAAGCCTCTTCATTAACCACTTCACTGCTCCTTTTATTTATTTTTTTCCCCCTTTTTTCTTTGTTTTGTGGGTTTTTATTCCATGTTTTAGTGAAATGACTGATCCAGGGATCACTCCACCATGGGAGCTTTGCCCTTTCCCCTTCACACTGTCTGAGCAAGGCTCTGTTAGCCAGGAGGGTGCTTTTGATGCTGAATACACAGTATGGTGAAGGGTTCTGGTTTTTTTCAGCTCTTCACCATTATTTTCCAAAGGTACCCAAGCTTGCACTTGGACCCCTTTGTGAACTGGAAAGCTCCTCTTGAACCATCTTCAAACTCAATGGACAACCAGAGGCACTCTGCAACTTCCATGCCCAGCTTGTAATGGCTCTGCATATGGTGGGGCAGAAGAGAAAAAGCAAGGAGAAAAGCTGCACTTGAGGATCTGGACCCTGGAAATCCCAGCCACACTTGAGAGGTAAGGCTGAGCAGAGGATTTCTTGGCCATTTGCTGCCATCTAGTGTCATCTGGGCACCTGGTCTGGTTTCATAAATTTCTCTTAATTAGTCCTTACTCAAGTCCTGCCCATCCCGTGGACCACAGGTCACATCTATCTTACATTTGTGGGTGCCTCAGGATGGACATCATCCATCTGCACTACCTATGGCCACCTAGGTTAGGCAAAGCAAACGGACCAAAAGAGTCTTTGAGAAGTGTGAAAGTATTTTTGAGTACTTACTGTGCTGGTGAGCAGAGCCCTGGAACTTTCTATGCCCTGGAGCTTTCTATCAATTCCTTTCTACCCCAAATAGCTCAAATTTAGGCCACAAATGTGTCCTATGTACTTTGGATAGCTGAGGAGGGTGAAGTCCCCATCTCTTCTCACTGGCAACACAAGGAGATAAAGGGAAGTGTGATGAACATGTAGGTGACATTAACTGGTAAGAATCCAAGCCCAGAGACATGGCATCAGCTTGATGTGATTATTCAACTGCTGGGCTCACAGTAAGGTGGGTTTTTTGATCCCTCACTGTCCTTTAGCTAAATGGTCCCACTCACTGAGCAAAGTTCTCTCCAATCACTTCATCATTGCAGAGACTTCTCCAAGCTCTCTCCCAGTTTAACCCTCTGCTAACACCTCTCCTGGACAGTAGAAGGGAGGGCATTCACAGGCAGGGAGCAGGCTTTCCTCTCTCCAGAAGCTCCATAGGCTCTTCCTCTAGTCTGACCATGTGTGAAGTCCTTGGGAGACAGCTAAAAAGAATGGGACCTTGGGAAGGGTTAGGGACTTAGCTCATTTTTCCTGTCCTCTAGAGGTCACCTGAGGATGATCTCAAGAGGCTCTTTTCAACCTAAATGACACTGATTTTTTTACTCTTCTCACTCTGATAGTGAGCTGCTGGATCCTACATCCCACCTGGCCAGCTCCTTTTGTAACACTAGGGATGATGAAACCCCAGAAGAGTTTCCCAAGGGTTATCCCTAAGCCAACATCATGAAAACCATTTAGATGGGTTGGACACATCTCAAAAAATGTGTCCCAGGACAGACAGGATCCACAGCAGGATAGCTGACATGTCACACACACAGTTGGATCAAATGATCCCAGGTTTAAGGGCTAACAGAAGGGGTTCCAGGGATGCCTGTTGGCACTGGTGTGGTGGGACACCCCGAGTCCTTGGTGTCTAAAGGTTTAAAGACCTTCTGAGCAAGAAAAGAGCCAAAGGAGCCAGGGGACTGTACAAAGCCTTTGTTTTCATTTCAGACCCTGACAAGAGCCACATGTCAAGTCATAGGAAAGTGGCATGGTATAGTCAACAGCACCTTTTATCTGAGGATTGTAAAGCCCTTTCAAGACATCAGTTTGTTCAACCTCACAACACCCCTGTGAGGTAGGTATCGCCCCCCATTTTACAGACGGGGGGAAACTGAGGCACAGAGAAATGCAACGGCTTGGCCAAGGCCTTTGGGCAAGCCAATGACACAGGCAGGAGATCTTCCTGCTCTTGTTCCCGGCTTGTGGCTCCTTCCCACTTTGGGCAGAGAGTGTGAGCAGCTCCCAGAGCCACTGCTGGGCTTGCCCCATGAGCAGGGAGCACGCAATGTTTCTGGAGGGCTCCTGAGACCCTCGAAAGCACCTTGGCAACCAGCTGCCACCAGCACTTCAGACATTAAACCACCTCCCAGACAGCTCCTCCTTCCAGGTATGGCCTCAGGATTGTCACTGGTTTTGTCTTGTGCAATCAGGCAGGAGGCCAGGAGGAGCCCGAGAACTTGGATCCTTCATGGGAATGTCCCAGCACTGTATGGCACAGTCCAAACTGGAAAAGACTTCTCTCATGGCAACTGTCTCCCCGGAGACAACGCCCAGCATTGAACTCTGGTGGCAGTGGGTGGTGGTGGGGTCCCACCAGGCCTGGAGGAGAAGGAGGAGGTAGCTAGAAGGATATTACATGGCTTTCTCTGTCACTGTCATCAGCATCTTGTCAGTGTTGGATGTTCTCTTGATCCTAAGTCACCCCAGACCATGTGCAATGTCAAGAAAAAAAACAAACTAAAACTGGAGAGGGGGTAAATTGGCAAATAAGCGATGCCAGGAGCTGTGGTGGAGCCTCCACTGTAGTAACCCCACCACCAGCCCACCCCAACCCTTAGCTATGGTACCAAGTTCCCCTCTCCTCCCCCCCACCACTACAGTTTTTGTGCTGAATACATATTGTCTTACAAAAATAGTCCTCTGGTATCAAAAGACAAATAAAACAAGAGAGGAATAGAAGACCCCTGTTGCCAGCAGCAGTGCAAATCAGGAGAGCCAGCTCAGGAAGGATGGGCTTAAGGTGTCCTTGGTTTGTCACTTCTTCAAGAGGAAGGAGGTTGAATGGACTTTGATGGCTGGGACTGGCCTGAAGTGAGAAGAGAAGACAACTCATTCAAGAGGAGAGAATCCACCATGTCCACAACAAACATCCTTCTGCAGCACAAGGAAGACAGACCCTGAGAGCAGAGGGCACCTGGTACTGTCCTGGTCATCCATGTCTCAAAAATAGAAGCCTAAATCTTACAGTTTTGAGGTGTTTTCCTTTGGTGTACCCTCAGAACCCTGATAGGAGGCAGAGTCCACCAAAGCAGTAACCAGCAGTCAGAAATGTCAGCCCACCAATTGCACTAATGCTCTCAGCTTCCCAAAACCAGCCAAGGTGGTTCCATGAGCTGCCAAGAGATGTCACCAAAGCAGCCAGTATGGATCCTGGGAATCATGAAAGATCTCACCTCATCCATCTAGGAAAGAAAACAGTTCCCTGGCTCTCTCCTGCTGTGTTGGTGGTGTCAAGAAATGAATCCAGATGAGGACACAGGCACATCCTGCACCAGTCTGGCCCTGCCAGTCAGCACTTTGTGACCTGGGCATCATTTCAAGAGAGGATGGCCAGGGACTGGTGGGCAGCAAGGACAAAACTACATCATCTGGGGAGGGAGCTGAGCTGTGCCAAATCTTCCATGTTCTGGACCAGAGAACAGACCTGTTTCATCTACTGGAAGAGCTGAGCTACAGGGATTGAGTTCCACCAAGACATTCTCCATAGCTGGTAATGACCCAAAGCCTGGCTAGCAGGAGCAGATCCAAGCACAATCCCTGGAAGCTCTGCTGACCTGTTTGCAGTGTCTTGGACTGAATCTCTCAGCTCCAAACTGGAAAGCCCATGTTCTCCATTCCCTTGGGATAGAAGTGCCCAAGCCCTGATATTTTTTGGGTGTCCTGTGCTCATCAAGGAGTTTCAGGGAAGGGGGACATTTAACTCCCAGTCTCTTGGATCTCAAGGCAGGGTTTAACCAAAGGCCACCCCCCCTCCCCACCAGCAGCAAAGAGCATCCCCCCCATGGTGTCCATGACTCACCTTTGAGGTGGCATTGGTCTGTAGGGAGGAAAGATGAAACAGAGCATCAATGCCCATCCCTTCGCTTCACTGCCCCCCAGCAGCTCACCAGCAGCCCCCTCAATGCTCTGGAACAAGGGGCCACATGTACCCACCAAAGGATGGCATCTCCCTTGACCCTTCAGGACCCTCTAAGACCCAAAGACACAACCTTGGTCATTACTGGTCAAATGCTGTGGGCTGCAGACCCCAGACAACCACTGGTACCTTGCTCAGGTGGGCAGGCTCTGCTCCTCCACCATGCAAGAGCAAATCTGGGCTCTTGGTTGGGGATGTAGGGTCCCCATCTGGGCAAACACTTTGGTTGTGGTTGTTCTCCAGGCAGCAGGATCTGGGACATCTTCTGATTTCTATTTGTTGCTGCTGTCCCAAACACCCCATAACAAAGATCCTCAATGCCCTACAGGCCAGTTATCTCCAAGTTGGTGGGCTTCAAACTTCTCTGTAGTTACAGAAGCAGGTAGACCCACACAACACACCTCAGCAGTGGTGGGAGACACTTAGCTCCCCTCCCAACTTACTTTAATGGTCTTGTGAGGTGGCTCGTGGCACTTGTACTCGATGCCTTGAAGTTGGTAGGAGGGACCATGACCAGCAGGGTCTGTCCTTGTGCAGGAGGCAGCTCTTTGGCCAGAAGAGGACATCCAGGCAGTGGCCGACGGGGTGGTTGATGCTTTGGGGTAACCTGGGATCACAAAGTGTATGGGAAGAGACAACATAGCTTAGAAGAGCATCCAATGACCTCCTACAAACCTCTCTCCCCTGCTGCAGAGATGAGATGCTTCAAAGAATGTGACAATGATGCTCAACCCACCTTGAAATATTCTCATTATCTAACAAGCTTTCCTCACCATTGCAACAGATTCATCTCTTAGGATGTCATCACAGCTCCTTAGTAGTCCCCAACCCCAAAGAGCCACAGGCAGGCAAAAACCAGGGAATTTCTATGATCCTGGCAGGAAATCACAAGCCAACCAGCAACACTCACCAGTGGGGTCCTCACGGGGTTGCAGGGAAGAGGTTTCTTTGGAGGTGGCAGCTTAGCCTGGGAGACGACTGCTTTGGTGGGGACCATGGGAGATTTGCTGACGGGTGGAGGTGGCCTGGCAGGTTTGGGGTCCCTGGGACGTGAAGGGATGGAGTGGGGAGCTGGGCGCAGAGGATGGACGACGTTGACAGGCTGGGAGCCAGGCTGGTGAGCACTGGGTTTGGGGAGGAATGCAGCTCGTGTTGCCTGCAGGGAGGAGAAGAGCAGAAACATGGAGGAAGAGCTCAAATGTGTTTTCCTGAGTGCTGAGAAGCAGATGTCCCCTCAAGGTCTGGGTGCTAAGAGTTGCAGGAGGAGTAGTGGGTGTTTATTCCACTTTCTGAGACCATCACTTTGACCATCTGGCCCAACAGCTGAACACGTTTGCTCCTCACTGACCAGATGAGAGCACACAGGGATAGGAGAAGAGTGCTGAACTCAGGAGATCTGGAGCAGGGTCAGCTGTGGTGAATCCATACCAGATTTCCACCAGAGTGAATTACAGAGGTGGGAGACACCGTCTGTTCTGCTCTGCTCTCAGCCACTCAGGCCATGCTCAAAACCCTTAAATTCTTCCTGAATGAAACCCCAGGCTTACCCATCCCAAGGTCACCTGAGGTGACACAACCAGCAGCAGAAGCATCTGCCTCCCCCAGAGACCCAGCACAAAGTCAGAGACAGGACTGCAGAGCCCAGTTTCTTGCCCAGTTGGTAGAGGGAAATGTGATCACCCATGAGCATCAAGTCCCAGGGAGGAGAGCACACATGGAAGGTGAGTCTACTTACTTTACTGGTGTGGCTGGAGGTGGAAATGTTCCTCAAGGTGAAAGCAGCTTTGGGTTGGCCACCAGTCGATGTTCTGCTGATGGTTTTGTTCCTGGCCAGGATCACAAAGGTAAATCACAGATGGCAAAAGCAAGCAAACCAGTTTTGGCAACAGCTGCCTCTCAAAACGTTGCACAACAGCGAGACCCTGTCTCTGCTAACAGATTGTTACCAGAAGGTCTTGCGGTGCTAGGGGAGAAGGGTTGACAAGTCTGTCTTGAGATAATGAGGGTAATGAAGGAGGTTGGTTGGTTCTGAGTTGTGTGTTTTGCTTTGCTGTGGGTTGTTTTGGTTGTTTTTGGTTGTTTTTGGTTTTGTTTTTTTTCTCAGATTATTGCAGGGGCTCTGAAACAATGAGAAAATTGCAGAGGAAATAATGAGAATATCTAAATTCTGCATTCCTTCAGAGCCCTTCCAGCTCTTGCAGCCTGTAAGGAGCAGATGGCAAGGGAGCTCCTTGGAATCAGACCACCTACATCATCACTCTCTGGGGTTGTCCTGTTCAACTGACCATTCCTGTCTTCTGTCCATGAGAGAACTGAGAGCCTCAGATTACCCCAGGAGAGAGCTCTTTATGTCTCAACCAGGTCTCATACCAGTTTGAAACAAGCCCTATGCTCTCCCATAACCATTCCTATCAGGCTGGATGCCACCAGTGGCAAGTAAACAAGGTCTTAGGTTGTCACTGGGTCCTTGACAGAGAAGGGATGTAGGACACATCACCCACCTGTATGTCTCCTGGGTCCTCTTCCTCAGCTCCTTTATCCATTTATTCAGGAGCGAGTTCTCCCGTCGGTACCAATAGTAGGTGATGATCATCAGGGCCGGGAGGAAGAGCAGGAAGATGAGCAGAAGGGTTATTAAGATGGCTTCATGATCTGGCAGGGAAAGCACAAAATGAGTGTGGGGCTGGGAAAGCCAGCAGCCTCCATCTTCACTTGATGGAGACATTGGTCACATCTACCCATTCCCAGCCACCCAGACCAGAGACATTGCTGGGCACACCTCCAGAAAGGCAGCAGGACCACCTGGTGGCCTCCGAGAAAAATGGGTGGCCACCAAGCAACAAAAGCTGGGCACAGGCTGTGAGTCTGCCTGGATGGACCCATCCCAGCACATCTGGGAGCAGAGGTGTCAGCAGCTTTATCACCCCATCTGCCCTTCTCCCTGCATTGCTCCAGCCCCATCAGTGTCCCAAGTTGTGACTCACTGTCACGCTGCACGGGGCCACTGTCCACACTGCCACCCAGGCCTGGCTTCTCACAGTAGGGGGGGGCCCAGCCAGCATCACAGTGACAGTTCTTGTTGCTGTTGCAGACCTACAGAGAGAGAGGGAGGGTTGGAGGCCACAAGGAGTGTATGGGAATCATGGTCTGTATGGTGGGAATGAGAGTAGATGGCCAACGACACGAGACAAGGCTGAAGGAGCTTAACCACTGCCAATATCCACACCTTGACATCTCTTAGATTGTGCCTGTGCTGCTCTCAAATCTGTGATTGCAATCACAGAATAATGGAATCACAGAATCATGGAATGGTTTGGGTCACAAGGGACCTTTCAAGGTCATCTAGTCCAACCCCCCTGCAGAGAGCAGGGACATCTGCACCCAGAGCAGGGTGCTCAGAGCCCCCCCAACCTCCCCTGGGATGGTGCCAGGGCTGGGGC
>JAOEGS010007806.1:0-23100 GCA_025447755.1 Corythornis vintsioides
GGAATAAGGGAGAGAGACTCAGCAATTAGACACACCAAATGGGGTTGAAGGCAGAAGGACAGAGTCCTCCTTGGATGTAAGGAAACCTGAAAAGGACCCAAGCCAAGCTGAGCAAACAGGCAATAAAGAAAACTGCAAGAAGAGCCTCAGAGTGGTTGATCTGTGTGAATGAATCCTGCCCCACTGCAATGAATCTTCACCTGAATATATTAGATGAAACTCCTGTTCGTGTGTATCTTTGCAACCAGGAAATTCTACCCAGATGAGTTCCTTTGGAGTTCCAGTAATGTACAAAACCTGATTCACCTATGAGGCAGAAAGGAGTTTAAATTCCAGTACAACAGATCATGCATCACTTGCCTTTCATTTTGTTTTGTTTTGGTGATTTTTTGGGTTGTTTTGTTTTGGGTTTTTTTATGCATTTTCATGGGTGAATTTAGCTTCATCTTGCTGCATATATCCTATTTTCCAGTGGTAAGTACTTGGTTGTGAAGCTTTGCCATGATGCTATGGAGGCTGGAATTCTTCTCAGGATATGTCTGAAGCAGGAAATTCTACCAAGAATTAATTCATTTGGAGTTCCAGCAATATTTTATATTAAGCCAAATAAAACTAAGTGCATCCTTAAAATGAAGCTGATGCTTACTTTCTATGTTTAGTGAAAAATGCATTAAGCATGCACTGAAGTATTGGTTGGGATAGAGATTTTGGATTAGTTTTTAACAGTCTTCTGCACACAAACAGAGAGGAGCATTTAAATGTCCTGACTGCTCACATGTCCTCATGATCTGCAGCCAGGATTTTTTAGTTCTGTCAGAAGGGAACTTCATCTGGAAACCAGCAGATGGAAGGAAGGGAAGGAATCCAAGTTTTTAATCCTTTTTTTTTTTTTATTCCTTTTCTGAACAGATGCTGAGATGATCAAACTACAGAGCCACAAATCCAACCAAAAAGTGGGTAAAGAAATATATACAAACATAAGTTGATATTTGTACCTAGTAAGCAGGTTACAGGCACCTGCTGCTGACAGGACTGCACCAAAACCCATCTCCATGTCTGGCATTTTCTGACCCCAGAGAAGGTGAGTGTGCCTGAAGGGGGCTGTGACCCCCTAGGAGGCCCATTCTGGAGCAGGACCCATGGAGAGAGAAGCCTCCAGTGGGGCAGGTGTGCTTGCAGGACTTGTGAACCCGTGGGGTCTGACCCTGGAGCAGCCTGTTTCTGAAGGACTACACCCCTGTGGATGGGAGCTGTGCTGGAGCAGTTCATGAAGAACTGCAGCCTGTGGGAAGGACCCCAAGCTGAAGCAGCTCATGAGGGGCTGTCTCATGTGGGAGAGACCCTATGCTGGAGCCAAGCAAGAGCAGGAGAGGTCCTGCACCTGAGGGGGGAGATGTGCCAGAGACAATGTGTGACCAACTGACTACAACCCTCATTCCCTGCCCTAGTGCAAAGAGAAAATTTGGAATATAGTCAAGCCCAGGAAGAAGAAAGGGGTGGGGGAAGGTGTTTAAAGATTCCATTTTTTTCTCATTACACTGTGCTGATTTGATAGGTGATAAATTAAGCTAATTTCTGCAAGTCCAGTCTGTTTTGTCCATGATGGTTATTGCTGAGATGATGTCTCCCTGCTCTTGTATTACACCTTTAAGCCTTTCATGGCGTTTTCTCTCCCCACCCAGCTAAGGAGAGGAGCGATGGAACAGCTTTGGTGGGCACCTGGCATCCAGCCAGGGTCAACCCACCATGCCAGAAAACATAATGATGTGCAGAGAACAAGGCTGGATTCACTTCACAAGATTAAGTACTGCTATAATTTAGCATTTATCCCAGGGAAAATCATAAACCTTTCAGGCAACTTTCAAAGGGACGCTGTCGAAGACTTGATGTTAAGAGGATTTTTGTGCTCTGCTTTTGAGGAAAGGAAGCAAAACAATCACAAAACTGTAATAAAATTTCATTCCCCTTTCTCAACTTCCAGTCAAGTGCATGTTCATAGACATTTGGCATTAATCATATGCTGGTAAACCAAACAGCTCTGGTTTGAAATCCTCCATGGAGTTCAGCAGCAGCGTTGCATCCTTTTTAAGATCCGGATTTAAGTTTTCATCTGGAATCATAACTACTTGCATTCCTGCTGCCAGGGCTCCTCTGACTCCAAGTGGTGAATCTTCAAACACAAGACACTGAGAAACAAGGAGGTGAGAGGAAAAAAAAAAAGAAATAACAATAATACTATACACTTTTAATCTTCTGTGGTAGAAGAAAAAATGATCCTGAATAAAAGTTAGTATGAAAGGTAACGTCAATTCCTGGCTTCAACAGCCCTGATTAGAACAAGAGCAAACCTCTGAATTTAAACATCTGCATGGTAATTAACCTTAAATTCATTTCAGTTCAGAAAAAAATCAACACGAATACTTCAATCCCAGCAAGCAGGTATCCAGATGTTCCCAGGAGATTTGTTTTCTGGGGATGGATTTAAGCACAAGATGAAAGTGAAGTTAAGCAAGTGCTTAAATACTTGTACAAGAAGGCAATTTAGCTCTTCAAGACCTTTACAACCCACAAGCTGGAAAAAGTAGCAGCACTTGCAAGGTGGCATTTCCCACAGATATAAGAATTTACCTAGGTCAGTGTTAGGACTTTGGATGACTGGAGAGTAAGAAAGAAGTCACTTTTCAGAAGAATTCATGCTCTATTTGCTCAGTTATTGCAAAGAAGCAGTAAGAAAGAGAATCAGCAATTATATGGCAAGATTGCTTCTAGAGAAGAGAAGGTTTAGTCAGGTCAAAGTTCCATGCCTTGCAATAGTCACAGTCAAAGATTATAGTTTGGAAGCAAAGTTGTTAAAAACAGCCAATGCACTATTAATGTGAATGTTGTAATTTAACATCAGATTATTGAATAATAAATAGATAACATGAATTAATATAGAGCAAATCATCTTTTATATAGTGGAAGACAATGCTTGTGGAGCTCATTACAGAACATACAGAATGAAGTATCTGTTCCTCTCATTCTCCAGTCCTGAGTTTGCATTCTTGGTCATGGACAATCCAAAGAGGCCTATGCTGACAAGTGAGCTCTACCACCTCTGCATCTCAGACTGCATCAATATTGATGTGATCAGCACTGCTGCTGCTGCTGCTGCTGCCAAAACCACTGCCACGAGTCACTCCAGTAATTCCACACACCAGTTGGGATGGTCAGTGGAACTTTCTCCACACCTTCAGGCAGTGCAACTCTGCTTGGTCACCAATTTCTGTCTCATTAAGCCCTCCTCTACAGTCACTATCAATCCACCAAATCCCTTCCTACATACCCAGAATGGATTTTCTTGTTCTTTTCTTCACAATAGACTGTGGTAAGTAATACTGAGCAGTAAGAGTTGCTAAACCTAGTTGGAATTTGACTGAAGGCAGCTATGACACCCTGGGAGAACATCTAGAAGCACACTGTGTCTTCAGGCTCTCTAACACAGAGCCACTTCATCAGGAAAGATCAGGGATGCACAAGGTCTGGCTGTGGTCTGAGAGAGCCAAGCTGCAACTTGAAAAAGCTTTATTATGTTCAAAGAAAATATTTTTTCAAGAGGTATGAAATGTCTGCACTATACACACTCATCTGCAGCAGTCTCTGGAAGATGGAATGAACCCTTTATTCTGCTTTCTTTTATTTATTTTTTTTTACAATATTGATTCTTGTCCACCAGCATCTCAGCTATGGGAGGGACACAGCTGGGACAGCTTACCCCAGCTGATGGAAGGCATGTCCCATGCCTCATGGTATCATGCTCAGCATATCAAACAGGGCAGAAGGAAGCAGGGGAGACATTCAGAGTGATGGCATTTCTCTTCCCAAGTGATAGTTCTGCTACTTCTGATGTACTTCACTGCTCTGACTCAACAGACCCAGTTGACTTCTGTGATGTCACTAAGCTTACTGTGAGAAAGAGGATGATGATTATGGAAGGCAATATGCATAATGAAAAGATTAACTAATTCCCTGGAACTAGAAGCAATTAAAAGTCTTAATTACCAAAGAAGCCTGGCAAATGACCCGTAATTACAGTGGCTTTAATGTTACATGAAGTAAGTGTACTGGGTCTTTCTTGCTGCTGACACACACTGTTAACAGCACTGCAGCATTTCTAACGGATGATGGGGGCTTTGCAGAGGTTCACATACAAAATGGATTGATTCACTTTGCTGCACAGAGATGTTATAAACTCTCTGCTGTCCTGGCCCACCCACATACTAAATTTGGAGATGTGAAAGCAGCCAAGTTCTTCCCCATTTTGCATAAGTATTGCAACATCAGCAGCACTCCAACTGAGAGAGACAGATGAGATTTATACAGACTTCAGCTGAGATTCTGGCTGCTTCTCTGCATCAGTCCTGGAACATGTGTCACTGATCAATACTGCTGCTCTGAGACCTCCCAAAAGGTCACACTAATATAGGGCAGTTTTCACTTGGGAATGAACTAGATGCTTAAAAAGGCAAGGCAGTAAAGCACACTCATTTCACTCTGTGAATCTAGAAAAATTAATCACTTCACCAAAGAAATCAGTGCAGCACCTCATCTTCCTGCTTTAAGAACATAAGGAAAGGTGTTAGACTCAGTCTGCACAGCAGGCCCTCCTCAACCTATAGACTGTAAATGTCTGGATGGAGTCCTGACATCACTAACAGGGACATCCACAAGTGTACTGCTGTTAGTAATGAACAAGAAGTGTGGAAGGATAAAATGATTCTGAAAAACCTGATAAGGTAATATCTATGCATAGGGAGTGCTTATCAAACAAATATCCTACACCACACATGATGCTAGTGTATCAGCTCCAAACAGAATGAAGGACTAAGGATGGCATCATTTACACCCATAGAATTTGCAAATTAAACACTACCATCTGTTCTGTAAAGAAAGAATGGAAATTTTCATCATTGTAAAAAATGGGTAAATATAGTCTTAAATTCTTCATATTGTATTAGAAAAATCTTGTGTTTGCTGTTTCTGGTTTGGTCTGGTTAGGCCCTGAATCTCTTTGCAAACATCTGTAGACATGGGGACTAATCCACCCATTTTCACACTTCTTCTTGGAACCACAGTCTAACTGTTCAGAGTATTAAGTATTTAATTCCCTTTGATAATAAGAGTGATATGAAAAGGCAGTAACTCCTTCCAATTCTTCCCTAAACATTAAATAAATTATTACTTTTGCATTGTCCTCATATGCTCCATAGGAAACAGCTTCTAAGAAATTCATGAAAACTTCCATTTTCTTTTTTTTTTTTCTGTTATCACTGCAACATTTAGCTTGTGATCTGTTCAAACTGAATGCAAAATGGTTAAGTCTTTCACTGAGGAAAATATATTTTAAAAAACCCTTCAGTCTTACACAGAACTAAGTTAAAACCACCCTGCCTTCTGAGGAACTGCTGCCAGACTCTCCCACCATGCTGAAAACTCAAACCCACTGTGTGTGTGTGCTCTGACCTCAAAATCAAAACAACTAATACATCAAAAGTGGTTAAAAAATAAGGAATAATAACTAATTCTGTTCCTCCTTCCTACTGAATGAAAGCAAAATGGAAAAGAGTGGAATTTTGGTTTCAAAAGGGTTGTTAAGACCTCTTAGATGTTATCCTTCCAACTTCTGAGCAGGACCAGTCTTTTTTATTTTCTGCTCTCAAATGCCAGACAAACATTTCATACCTAAATGTGACATGTCTGGGGCTTCTTATGAACTGTGTGTCTTCTTTACCTTATCTATAATTCATTGTTCTCCTTTATGATCAAATTAACTGGTCACAGTCATGTTTGCTACCTGTAATATCTGCACACTGGAAACTTTTAGTAACCTTGCACATTAATTTATGTATATATTCACAATGCACTCTTCTGTAAGGCTTAATACAATCATGGATAAAACACAGACCCACCTCTATCCCTTACAAACTGCTGAAAAGATGCTCTTTATCATCTATGGAAGGTGGTAGAAATTCACAGAAGAGAGAAGAAACACCAACAGCTTTACTAACATGTCTTAGCACAGATGCTAGACTATTTTTTAGGTGACTCGTGTTTTCATTTTTTCCTACGCTTTGATATACAAAGTACCTAGGAACAAGGGGAAAATGTATTGCTGGGTGACCCATTTACCATCAGAGTTGCTTCAACATCATGGAATACATGCATTTTAAGTAGCTGCAGTGTCTTCAATTTCGGCCTCCCACTGTGTTAACTCTCTGAAGAATTAACAAGAAACAACAACGAAATAGACTGATTAATGCTTCTCTCGTGATCTCTGGACTTAAGACTCTTTCCAGAAGTGGCTGGGAAAAGTCTTAGCAATAATGAATTACACTTCATTTTTATTTTAAGGACATCTGCCAATTTGACTAGCCATGGATGACAGAATCTTATTAAATACACTGTTTAAGAAAGTCTTGCAGCTCACAGCCCCACAACTTAGTTCCATTAAGGAACAAGAGGAGTAAGCCAAGATGTTTTTAAATGCTGTAACAAATGAACAAGCGAGCCTGGAACTTAGAATCAATTGAATTAGGCATCAGAATATACAGAATACTAATACTACCAGCCAGCAGTCTTTATGATTCAATGATTCATATCAAGAACTGTTTTGAAATTATATGCATGTAAGCTTTTTAATTCAGATTTTTATTAACTTACTACTAGGAGTACATTGCAGACTAGTATAAGAATCAAATTATTTACCAGAAGACTTAACAGACTAAACCAAAAGTCATTAGCATAATTAAAAGAAACCAAACCAACTCTGTTATATCTGCTCATAATGACATCACTTTGCATTTCCAGCTCTGGCACAAGAGCCACTTTACGTTTCAGCCCGTGCCAGCAGCTGCTCTCCCAGCACTCAGTTCACAGATGCTGGCTTAAGGTGGGCCACAAGCAGCAAATCCCTTTGATGGGGAGAATGGGGAGAAATGACACGTTTGGTGCTTGTTTCCAGACTCCAGTGAAAGGAGTGCTGCTGGTGGTGACATCAGAGCAGACACAGGGGCTCTGTGAGGCAGGCAGAAGGTCACATTTCCAGCAGGGTTACTGGGATGGTTCCGGGTGGCTGGAGCACTCTCCACACAGCCCTGTGTGTTCAGAGCACAGCACACTGGGAACTTTGTATGGAAACTGGTGCTACAGGCCTCCAGGAATTCCCAGGCATTGCTGAAACACTGTCCAATTATCCTGGCAGCAGCAACCTCAGTCAGCTGCAGTTTGGGTTAGCCATAGAAGGGTATTGTTCTTGCATGGAGAACACAAAGCCAATACTCTAGATGCTCTCCACTGACTCTGCTCAGACTGCATTGCCCTCGAGTTGTGCTGAGGGAAGGGTAGAATCAATCATGGAAACAGAGTATTCCTCTAAAAAAATTATTCCCATTGTAAACACCAAGTTCAAATATGCCTATAAATACAGCAATTATTAAATTCTTAAAATGAATTAATACATTGAAACTTAAACTCCTGTTGCAATATATTTCTGATGAAACTCCCTAATAATACCATCTAGCTGTTTAAAATACAGCATACAAACACTGTTAAAAAGGGGATTGATGACCTGCAGTTATCAAGCTGTAGCTCTTCTGCTCTTGGACCAGCTCCATCAGATAAGTGAATCCTACTAGTGACCTCAAACAAAGGCTATCAGTTCTTATTGTGACCCAGGAAAGCTTACCAGCAGAATAACAGGTCATTTTCAGTGTCAGGAGTAAGGAGAGTATGATGGAACTGAATGATTCACAGGAAACAACCAACAAAAATAATAATAAAAAATATTTTTTAACTCTGTGTATGTATTCATGTGTACCAATCCATGGTGTATATTTATGGTCTCTGTACAGACAGCTTCTCCGTGGCCTAAGGCTTATTGAATTTAATATATAGATTAGTAACTAGCACAGCCATGACACTGGCTTCACAGTCACATTAGTCTGGGAATATTAACCACGGCATCAACAACTACTAACTGTGCTTGTCACATAACTTCTGCCACCAGCAACTTTTGTCAGGTGCTCAGTTCTTCAAAGAGACAAGTTTATCACTGTCTGGGTTCTCATCAGCTTTTCCTGGATACCATTTTTATTTACAAAACCTCTCCCCTGTACACATACCGACTAGAAACAATGTCCAGATGTCAAGAGGGTGTAGAGCTGACAGATGGCAGACTCATTTAAAAGGAAAACTACCACCTATGTGCCTGTAAATCGACCTCTCCCGGGCAAGATCCTCACAACACTGCACCAGCCCATATGCTTCAGTGAGAACTGCTGCTCATCCCCTGCAATAATAAATGGCTATTAACAGAATCACTGCCCCATGAATCCACTGATCTGAAGTATCCTGTATTTGCTGACCTTCAGTGGTTTAACAGGCTGATTCCCCATTTCAGTGGAATGTGTCCTTTTCTCTGGGGCTGTTGGAATTCTTACTCTAAGGCTTGCTGGGCTCCATTATGGAGTACAGGTGCTCACACATCACAGACACTCACACAGATAATGTATATCATACATTTATCTATTAGGAAGACTAGCATGGCACACCACAGTGACTTCCCATCGTTCCAGGACCTGACCTGGAAGAAAGCACCTCTAACCCAGCCACAGAACCAGCTCAGAAAGAGACACTGGCACGGGTGCTGCCAAGAACCTGCATAAACTGACAGGCAGCTGAGTGCTACCAGCAGCAGTTTGCTGATAACTTGGAAGCTTCAGCTCCCAGATTGTAGATAAGGATTCCCTGGGGACCCCAGCCTGCAGCAGGTATGTCAAGGTGACAAACTATCACTGCCACACAACCCACCAAAGATATGCCCTGGCTACCAAGGAAAATACTCTGTGACTGCAGAAAAAAGGGACAGGCTGTCTGGTGAGGAAGCAAGAGAAACTCAAACACAATGACTCTGTACAGGGGAAATATCTCAAGGAATTTTTGCCCCCATTTTTTTCCTGATTAGAAGTCATAGTGTTTTCTACTAGACAGCTTAAGTACACAGTTTGTAATTCATATTAATTTTCCTTCCCAATATATTCTGTGTTCTGTGGTAATGAACGTAAGTCCATGGAGCAGCTATGGCAGCAGCAGGTAAAACTGCCAAGCATGTTGCCTGTCTGAACAATACCTGATTGGGAAATGCAGCAAGGGAGGTCCTTGCTAAACCTCCTAACAGATTCAGCAAAATCAACAGCAATTCATATTCCCCACCTCACGTGACATTGCTGATGCACTGAAGTTATCTCCAAAAGGGCTGAGTTTGTCTGTCAGACACAGACACTGGTATCCAGCCTCTTGGTGTCTGCTCCACAGCTCCCAGCCCACAGACTGCTGCAGCTGCAGGCAGAAGGCAGGCAAGTGGAAGACAGATTTTGGGTTCTATTCCAGTGTCCCTCTGCATTCCACAAATAAACCCACCCTGTTTCTAAACAGCTAACCATTGGTCACTTTTGAAATGAATCAGCAAAATAAAGGCTTTTGAAAATAAAATGAGAGCCACAGTTAACTGAAATAGTACCAGGCCCTTTGCTGTGTTTATAAAGAAATGCAAAAAGGTGGCTGGCTTGTTTGTTTTGTCAGGCAACACAGGCTTTTAATATCTCTAGTCATTCAGCCCTTGGACTGAGATTTATTAACCTGTCAGACAAAAGCAATTTTACAACATATACAACTACAGTTCATTTCAGAACGTTTATTGCTCTGTAAACAGAAAATCCAGATTTTCCTTAAATAATCTGGACATTTTCTTCTCCTTGAAGCAAGAAGGAAGGCGTGGTAGAGAAAAAATGTCTAAGTGAAACAGAAAGAAATATTCATTAATTTATTTACTCAAAAAGCATGAAGTCAGAAATTAAATAAAACTGACTTCTACAGTGACTACCTCTATTAAAAACAGACTGGGTGTACCAAACAGAATCAAACAGGTGCACAGAACTGAGAAGCAGTTTAAATTCAAGGTGATGATGCTACTAGAGGGAGGATGGCCTCTGCCCAGGAGATGATGTAGAACACCCCCCACATTTAGGCCATACAGAAAAGAGGGGAAGGGAACAGATCAGGGACACAGCTCCTCGTTTACTTTCCATGTTGTGTGCTGTGAAGCTCCTTAATCACGAGTGAGAGCTGATAGAAGTGTCAGGGCTCCCTATGCTCTTCAGATCTTTACACACAGAACAACTGCCAGGACATCTAAGTGTGGATGGCTTGTCATTTCAGTTAATTATATCTGTTGAGCAGAAGCTTGACTACAAAAATCTCAAATATGCAAAACCTATATTTGAAAAGTTCATTATCACTGAGGAAGGAAAAAAATCAAAGTATGTTGTTGAGGAAGAGCCACCAAGATGGCTGTGGCAACTTTCCCTTGAGGAAATGCTGAAGGAGAACATGGTTTTGTAGCCCAGAGAAGACTTCAGGAGGGCCAAAATGTCCCAGTATCTCTGAGAATATTATAGAAAATACAGAGGCAGCCTCTTTACCAGAGTACACAGTGTGAACATGAGATGATGATCCTAAATGGAAATAGGAGAGCTTCTGGCTGACTAGATTTAACAGAAGGAAAACCAAAAACCAAGAAAAAAACCCAACCACAAACAAAAAATATATATATATTTAAATTACAGCAAGAATTAAGCACTGGCAGATCTTGCCCAGAGAAGTAGCATGGTCTCCACCCTCTGAGGCTTTTCAGACCTGACCTGGACAAGCCCACATCATTTATTCTGAATTCAGGAGCTCTCAGAAGCTTGGATTAGTTACTTTGCAAGGCTCATTCCTACCAGCATGACTCTATGTAGGAGTTCAAGCATCAGCCTGGTCTAGCTGAGGGTGTCCCTGCTCCTCAGTCCAAAAGGGAATCCAGCACTGATTCACCTTGACCTCCTGGGACAGTCCTGGGAGGGTGCAGACAGGCTGCTCCTTCCTCTACGTCCTTATTGTGAGCTCCCTCTGCCTTTGGGACTCTGTGCTCTCCTGAGCTCGTGGAGATGGGCCACTGATGGGCTGATGGCTCCCTTGCTGGGCCTGGGAGCACCTGGGCAGGCTGTGATTTGGGATTCCCCACACACTGCCACTCTCTGAGCTCTTCCATGGGTCTGCAGACAAGATTTCATCACAACACCTAACAGCTGCTCCAGTGGCAGAACTTCCCCAGAAGCCATGCAGTTCTGTGTGAGTTTATGCATCACATGCTGCTTGATTCCTAACATGCAACACCAGGAATCCAAACAGCTTTCTTCACACGTCTTTAACTCTAGGGCTGGCACACCATGCACCATGCTAAATATAGAAATCAATGGGAGAAAAAGAGATGCTCAAATCAGACATCCTTTTTTCCCCTTCTCCTCGATGCTGCTATTATTCCAATGTTCAGTCTGATCCTAAAGCAGTACAGCACAGCATGTCACCAGCATTATGATGTCTTCATACTGCTGAGTAACTGAAATCCTTTTATTAAAATACAGCATTCTGTGATGGATTTCTTCATCCTTGGACTGACATTGAGCCTGAAGCTCTTACTAGTAATCACTTTACACAAAGCCAGATCACATACTCAACTCAGACAGAGGAGCTAAGGACTCAATTCACAGATTCTTTAAAATGGTGTGAAAGCTGGTGGACTGAATTGTTCCTGCAAAGAATGGGTACATTTCCAAATTCCTGAGAAAAACTTCACTGAAGACATTTGATGGCATGTTTTATTCACCCTTCATTAACACTGGCTTATTAAAACACAATAAAATCCCCAAACACCTCAGAAACAAGTTGTTCCACTGAGTATGAGCCATCTGAAATGTGAGGCTGTCATGTGCTGACATCACTGCTGGGAAGAAGAGCTGTAAAATAGTAAGATATCAGTAAAACAGTCTCCCACCAGCCTACTCAAAGTACACCATTATTCAAGAATACTTGTTCTTCAGTTGATTGCTAAGATGATAAGGGGAAAAAAAAATCAAGTGACAGAAGAAAGGGACAGTAAAAATTTGTCCAAATGCCTTAGAATTACTAGTTAATGCAAGGCAGGAGATGAAACTCTGACATCAGTGTTTCTAAAGAAACCCACTTTGAGAGACATGCCAAAGCACATATTTGCAGCTGACTCTTCTTTCCACTATCCTCATGAGATTTTAAATTTAGACATGTAGCATCCTAAATGTTTGAAGAGTTTTTCCTGTAATGTTAGCCCTGTCACATCATCCACCAATGCTCCTGAGACAGAATGCTTAGCCTCAAAAAAGTAAATGCTTTTACTATTTCAGTACATACATCTTCAGCTTATCTCTGTTTCCTCACTCTTCATCTCCACTCCCTAAAAAACTGTTTGGGAAAGCACTAAAGAGAAATGGGCTGCTGCACACTAATAACTCTTCATAATTTATAATGAAGCTCTATAGATTCCTTAATGCAGTCACAGATTCAAGTTTTCATTTTCACCTTCAAGGAGCTATATTATCTTACCCACAATTACTGTATGTCTTGCTTTTATTTCCTTCCACTCCCTCGACATCTTCTATCCTTCCACTTAATTGTGTTCTTTATCTCCTTCTCCCACTTCCAGCTCTGTGTCCTGTATCACACTGACCTCTGTGGCTTGTACAATCTCCATGCCCACACTCTTCATCCTTCCCCAGCAGTATCTTTAAAAATACACTCTTTCAGAAATCACTGCTATATTCCCTTCTTCCCCCCTTCTCATTGCTGAGCTATTAACTGAAATTTGTCTTGCTCAAAGCACTCTTGCTCCTTGTTGGACCAGGGCAGCAGATAATACAGCTGAAATCTGGCTGATTCACTTTTTAATGCTGTCACAAAATTACCTCTGGTAGCTCTCTGAGAACAAGAGAGGGACAAGACTTGCTTGTCCTCTAAAACAGAACCCTGTTCACCAAAAAGCTGCAGCATTCAATAAATAAATAAATGCCAGTATGTGCACGTGTGTGATTATTTTCTACAGCCCCTATCTGTACTTGCTATACTCTCAGATATGTATATGATGTTCACAGTAGGCTGGCAGTTGTTGGGGTAGGCTTCATGCCTATCATCCACTCAGACTACTTGGATTTGATGCTTCCCCCCCCCTCAGGTTTTACTGTGTATTTCAACATAAAATGATGCACACAGTGAGCAGGTGTGGGACATGAACATGAGGATACTCAGGAGAATTCCCAGATCTAGTAATGCTCAAGGTATGGTAAAACCTTATTGCTCTTCCTGACTCCTAGAATGCCTGACTAGAGGGCTCCCAGCTTCCCTAACTTCACTTCCTCTACACAATATAACTCTTGAGAGAATTTATCATATCACCATTGTATTAATTCTTACTATAATTAGAAAACATTTTCTTCTGAAGAAAACACTAAAACAGCTGCAAACACTTTTTTGTTGAAGCTTAAGGAAAACAAAAAACCTCAATGAAAATCTTTTTTACCTGAAAATTTAAAAACTCCCAACTGAAAGCCCTCTTCATGGGATGTATTGTAGCTAATCCTAAACCTGAAAAGACATTCTACTGAAGAGACAAGATCATTCCTCACAGAACAACAGATTCTGCTGGCATTCTCTTGGCATAACTGCAGGACTGGAAGTGATGGATCAAATCTCATCAGATAGTCTTTGCTACTCAAACAGACCCAGAGGCTTTGAAACAAGCAAACTATGGTGTGAAGGAGTCACTAACTTTAACAAACATTTCTAATACCATCTACAAGTAGTTGTAGATGCATTTTGAAAGAATTCTGGTGAATTATTGACCAGTAATCCTTACCCCTATACTTGGTAAATTCTGCTGGTGACACAAAATGATGTAGCTTAGCTGGAAGAAGAAACTTGGGAGTGACAAGGCAGTGTACTAGGCAGTCAAGTGTCAAATGAAATAAAATGGTCAAGAAATGTAAGCAATACAAATTAGCTGGAAAAAAAAATAAATGCTATGTACATCTTGTAACATTCAGTTGAAGTACTGGACATCACTGCAGGCACTCAGTGGAAACTCAGAGGTTGGGTACACACTGCACATACTGATAAACATATATAGCACTGCCTCATCTGCAACACTCCATGTGCTGTATGCCACACACATTATCTATGGTAAAATGTTTTTGACTGGAAGGCTCTGAAGAAATGCAACTAGAATGCTTATAAGGAAAAAAAAATGCAAACAACCATCCCCACCATGCTCCCAAAACCCAAACACAACTCTTTCAGACAGTGAGAGTCTGAACAGACTGCAGTGTTTTACTCATGGAGCAAGAAATAAAAAGGTATGTGATAAGTAGTAATTAAAACATGAAATGGCAGATCAATTATTTCTTATCTTTCTTATTCACAACATTAAGAAAGAGCTGACATTCAAAAGGTGAGAAATTCAAAACATATGCAAAAGACCTGCAGAATTCATTGTCTGGGGCAGATAACTGCATCAAGAAAAGCAGTCCAAGGGTTACTGAAGCCTCTCTTGTCTTTGTTGGTGGTGATAAACAAGAGTCTTCAATTACTTGATATGGGAGCAAGAGAACTGAGGTAGGTAAATGAACCCTCTCTAGCTAAAATGAGACTATTAGGCCTCTGGTATTGGCTGTCAGAGATGGTACCAAGATGGACACTGAATATGAGCATGAAAGCAATTCCTATATTGAGATTAAAATGAACAGCTTTCATTTCCATCCAGCATTTCTACCACTGTCTGGAACTGTTCTCTACTTTAAATCAGAATGACTTAAGTCTTTAAGGAAGCTCGAGCTGAACCATTTCCTTCTTGGCTCTGAATCATGCTGTTATTCTGAGATCAGGAGATGCTGGAATGGAAATGGTGAGCATCCTTTTCCAGCAGATAAGCTGACACTTCTTCAGCTCCTGTGAGTCCTACAAGGTCTTTTAACCACCAGTCTATCACAATAGTAATAATAAAAAAACCCCAAACATTGCTTTATGGAGGACATCTGTAATCATCTTATAAGTGCACTTACTTTGCAATCCAGCAATCAGCCTGAGCAAAATGCTGTGCCCTGTTTAGACTGTAAATAATTTGTCAGTGTTAATTGTTGGTCCTGTGTGTAGGTTTCCTGCAGCTGTGCCAAACCTCAGCCTCTTGCAAACACTTTACCACACAGCAAAGGAAGCAGAACTCTCCCACGCATACCAGCTCATGAAAATTACCTAAAACATCATCTCCACAAAAAGCAAATAACTTCAAACCAAACCAACCCTCCTGCCCCCAGCCTCAGTGCATTCAAACAGCACATATTTGACCTCAGTCTTTCAAAGGCTTCCAGAGAAGCAACCAAAAAATACTGCTCACTAAGCAATACCTTGTTTCAGTCTTCATTCTTTACCTTGGAACTGCTGAGAATAACTCACAACAAGCTCTGGGGTGATTACAAAGGTAATTTGAGATATAGAGAGCATCAGTGCACTGTATCTTTCTGAAAGATTATTTATTCATTCTTGCTGTAACCAAAAAGACATTAAAAACATTTTTGTGTGTGTGTGTGAAAATACTTGTTAATTAAAATCTAATTATTCAAAACTGCTCTGTTTGGAAGCTCCAAAAAATGCTCAAGGTCTTGAAAGAAAGGAAAGAAAAGATAACTCAGCAAGCAATTTATCATAAAAGAAGGATTTTCCCCTGCCTTTTTTACTACTTACCATGCATAATTAATATGTGATAATACCCATAATGAGTTCCCTAAAACAATTAGCAAGGCATCTCCAGTGACCTGCTAATCTGAATGGAATTCTTTGAGAATGTGGAGGTGTACCAGGTTCCCTGTGCTTACACACTCACCTCACGTAGAGCCAAAGAAGGCTGCAGAATAGAATTCCTTATTCTGCATCACATTTCATCAAGTCCCTTAGCAGCTCCTTGATCCATTAGCAAGACAAATGAGAGGAAAAAAAATTATTCCTGCCATTCCACCCCCTAAGTAGGGTACCCCAAAGACCAAGAACCAATTAAGATCCTTCCTTCCTTTCCCAATCAGATACATTAAGTGGAAGCAAACCTTGACCAGGTTATTTTTTTGCATGGAATTTCAATTATTTTTTTCATCTCCATAAGACAAATCTACCCATAAATAAACACGCACTGCAGTAGCACGGGCAACGTCTGCAACACTTAAGAGCTCAATTACTTTCAAGCCATGCAGCATCTCATTTTTCTTCCACAAATACATAACAGAGACTTCCAGCCCAGGGAAGAGGGGGTGCACACACCCAGGAGAAGAGGAAGAATCAACCCTGTGAGCTGGGCCTATGATCACTGAGAACAACCCAAACCAAACAACTTTATAACTGTCTCCTTCCTCTATTTGCCTTGTAAATATACAATAGAGCCTATGAAGAACTCAGGAAAAAGACACACATAGTGACTGTGTGTAGCACTGCTGTAGGTCTGAGCTGTTGAAAAATGTCAATTTTTTTTACATTGAAGGCATTTTTTATTTCTAAAATAAAACGTCTGATTTGTGAATTGTAAACATTCAGGGAAGAGTGCAAGTCAATTTAGTTATGAACTGGAAAAGGGGCAGATTTATGATGACTACAATATGTGATTTCAACAGCAGGGATTCCAATTTACAGCTCAGAAAGGCTGCTCATGTCTCTGGAATTTCTACACCTTATTTAAAGGAGTCTTAATAAATTCAACCCCCAGATATACGTAAGGAATTACAGAAACATCACTAATAAAATAACTGCTTATCTGAAATACATACAGCACAAGCAAAGACTAGAAGTGCTGCAGCTGAAGGGGAAAATAAAGAAGAAGAAGGTAAAAAAGAATGGGAGGGGGGCTAAGAAATAAAAACTAGGTTTTGACACGCTTTTGACACCAGCTTACAGCAATAATGGTCACATTCATGCTCAGGTTTACATCAGATTTCTTCCCCATTGATTTTCCCTCTACAGTATAGACTAGAGCTACAAAATGGTCACAGTATTCTGGATCTCCATTACTCTTTGTAGAAAAAAAAAATCCTGAGAAAAATTCTCTTTGAACTTCTGTGTTCTATGACAGAAAAAGTCTACTGAGAATCATAAATCCTAATGCCATTTAATCAGTCTGAAAAATTTTAATGAGCTCTCGCTAGATTTGGTGGAGATTATTCGTTAACTATGGGATAAATTAATGAATTAGAAATGGGAGAAGCTGCAAAGAAGCAGTGCTTTAAATTAAGGTGATGATTTACATCACTTCTTCAATTGAACAGACTGAGTTTCTGTGAGAGAGTCATGACCATTTTGATTACTACAATCTTTTCTCTTTTTAAACAATAGATATAAATGGTATTTGTTGGAGTTACACTACTAGTAAGGACCTTCATTTTACAGAAAATTATGGACACAACCACCAAAATACTGTAAAGAAAGGCCTTGAGAAGAACTAGTTCCAGAAAAAGATGAAACAACCTGTTTTCCAAATTATGATCATAAAAAGGTAGGGAAATAATAGCAAAAAAAAAAAAAAATCCAAAGAAAAGTTAGACTTTGAAAAGTGTTTTTTCAATTGTCTGCATTAAATGTATGGAAAACAGAACAATATTTTGAGCACTGTGGCTCATATATTTATAGCTCCAGCTGGCTTTCATATACATCACACCTGTGTATTTCAGAGCAGAATTTAGCTTATATTAAAAAAAAAAAAAAAAGAGCAAATTTCTAGCAGTTAATCTGAAGATCACTTTCTGATTACCTGACAGGTTTAATTAATGATCCACATGACAGTGCATTGTTTGAAGTTCACATGACACTTCATGCATCACAAGATAGCAAGACCTGGGATGAATTTGCAGAGTGTATCTTAATTGAAATCCCTGTGCTGTGGTTTCATCACAATGCTTATTAAGTTCCTAGTTAACCAAAGGCTGCAAACGAAAAGGTCAACACTGAAAAAACTCCCAGCTGGACAATTAGGACACAGAAAACATTCAAGTCACATATAGCAAAGATATCTAGGCCCAGGCACCAATACATTGCTCTAATAATCTGTTTGCTTAAATCCCATTACTTGCTTATGCAGACACTATCCACCCCTGTTGATATTTTGTTGACAACCTGCCTGTAATTGATATTTCTGATGAAATCCAAACCTGTAGCTCCATCAGCTGACCACCTGGGACTCAGCATTGCAGATGCCAGCACTACACTGCAATTGGTGAGGAATGTTTCAGGCAGTTTTGCACATGCTGTTTGAATTTTCTTCTTCTTGGGAATTCTGTGCCTGTGCTAAATTCCCACATTTTGGCATCTGTGACTTTTGTGGATGTTGACAAAAACCTGCTCAGGTGAATTATCTGCACTAGGAACTCTGAACACTGTTAAACTTCATATAAAGGAAAAGCATGGGTTCAAACATTCATCTGCTTCAAAGAAAGGTTACAGAAAATAACTCCAAAAAACTGCCACAAACCCTCTGAAATGGAGTTTGGTATCTAGTTTACAGTTTAAAATTATTAAGTGCAATACAGATGCTACTACTATCTTCAAATATTTTTTGTTGACACAGCTAAGGCTACTTACAAATAAAAATATCCACAACATAGTGTCACTTTGCTTGTTGTTGTTTGGGTTTGGGCTCTTTTTTATGTTTTTGTTGTTTTTAAGTATTGCCACTTGGTAACTTTCCTGAAATAAAGTCAAACTAAGAGGCTTAAATTTGTCCATTTCCTTCCCTCTCCTGCAGACACCATTTATGGCCCAGCTTTATTTAAATTCTCAAGGCTTTCTGGTCTTTTACTTCCAGAAGTACAGAACAGTTTACACAGCTCCACCCAGGTGAACAGAATGCAGCACACACCTCTCACCCCACTCATTTGCTGTTCTTTTTTTGACATACAGTTAAGCAGAAAAGAATAATTTCATATGATTGAACTGTGGCTTAAGCTAATATTCAGCTTCTCCCTTGCTCTTTCAAAACCTTGGGCTGCTCTGCAGTATTTGGATTATTCAAAGTTTGTAACTACTTGACTCTGAGGAGATTCACAGCCTTGCTGCTCAGGTCCTTCCATACCTGGAATATACCACACATCCAAGGTCTATTCACACGTGTACCTAAGGTGTGCATCCAACCATCTTCATGAACACAGTCACATACATTGGTGTATCTCTCCTACCTGAGTTTCCGAGTGAAGTTAATTCACATATAAAGACTATCAAGAGAACTTCCAACAGAAAAACAACCAATCAATCCCAAACCAGTTTGCTTGACACTGTTCCCAGTATGCCACATTGCATCAAACTCACTCCAGCTTGCGTTCCCAGGCAACACAAATAGCATTTGAAGTTTGAAAGGATGAAAAAACCTCATATGTATTTGTGTAAGCAGTTTTTCTTCCATAATCCTACTGAGAAAACAGTAATCAAAGTCTAATCCACCTGCAGTTGTTCCCTGTAAAATAATATGTCATGCATTGGTCTGCAGTGATGCAACTACAAATCCTTGTATTTTATTCAGGATACACAAGAAGTAAGAAAAATATTTTAAGGAGAATGGCAATTTAAATTAAAGTATAAATGAAGACATTATTTTAACTAGCTTTCCATTTATCTTTTGAATAGAATCCCTGCAGATTTCTATTTCATAATGAAGTTTGGGAAGTTACATATAAGAGAGAAACTACACACCTCTACTGTTTGAGAAAGATTGCTCACATTGGTTTAAATTCAGAAAACAAGAATTATGATCTCAGAGATTTACAATGCAAGAGGAAAGATCTGAGGAAAAATATATGACTTCTTTACAGAGAAGTATCTTTATACACTTAAGAGGTAAATCAGCCATGAATGTATAAAGAATAAACTTATCTATGTTTAAATAAATGTTTCCAAGCTGTGAGTAGTGAAGTTAAGCTTGCAGATTAATGCACAGAGCAGAAAATCATTGCAGTCTCCTATTACTGCACACCACCATGTAGTAAATCAGGGCATTCTGCACTACAACACTGTGTGGAGTGGGAGGAAATGATGATACTTTCCAACAATTTCTTGCTTCAACAGCATCAACATCTTTGAAAACAGAGGTTGCTGATTTGTACCATGTGGCTGTTAAATCTCAATCCAACTATCACTTAAGAAAAACCCAACCTAAATATAGCCAAAGCAGAATATTCCTAACTTTTCAGTTAATTTGTTCCCTCCCCTCCTTACCTGCTCTGGAGGTGCAGGAGGGTGAAATCTCTTTGCACAAACTAGAAAGGCATCAGGCTGTGGCTTGCCAGCCTTCACTTCAGGGTCATCTCCCAACACAACATGATGAAACAGACCAAAGAAGTCCTTGTGTCTGGCTGTCTTCATCTGAAATGTCACTTCAGCTGAGCTGGTGGCAACAGCTATGGGTATGTTGTGTTTGTGTAAATGACAGATCAGCTTCTTAACCCCTGGAAAAAACAAAAAAAAATATATGCATATATATATATACTGACTTATACCTACTTACAATATATTTAGCAGCACTTCAACAATGTTTTCTCACTAAATAAAACCAATTATTCATCAGTTAGTATAAAAGAAAATTATTGCTATATCTGAAATATTCCTTCTCCACACAAAAACCATGGAACATTCCTCAAGGTATGTATCTGTTCTGTCATCAGATGATGCTTTCTCAAAATCTGCCAGAAATGGGTTCAGCATCATTGCATAAACACACTCACCAGAAGGGAATTCAGCAACGTCCCCAAGATTATCTCTGTTTATTATTTCAAACTCTCTGTGTCAGGAAAGCACAGAGGGAAAGATTTTCTTTTATACACAGTTATGCCATGGGGACAAAAACAAGAGATATCAAAGTCAAAGCAATGTAATCTTGTTACTGAATGGTATAGTTTTAATATCTGAAGCAGGTGTCCAACTGGCTCCAAGCAGCCCCCAAGAGAGCTCTGTTTTCTGATCTGCAGCTCCCAAAGCAAAGGTTGTGACTGAGATTCTGGAGTCTCCTGCTCTGGAGACATTGCAGCCCCCCCTGGATCTGTTCCTGGGTGACCTGGTCTAGGTGCCCCTGCTCTGGCAGTAGTCTGGAGTGCTACGAAAGCCCCTCAGCACAGTGCTGCTCATCTCCCCTTCATCTCAGTCCCCACGTGAGGTGACACTGCTGCTGTAGCAGGGGTGGCTGGGGCTGCTCCCCACTCTGAAGTGCCATGAATCTGATGAGACTATGAGAGCATCACTGTCACATCCACCTGCTTCTTCTTTCTTTAGAGACAGTAAAATACTCTCTGCAGTGGAATGTTACCTGTTCACTCGGCTACAGCAGTGAAAACCAAGCACCTACTTCCCATTTTGGAAGGTAATTATTAATAAATAATTCTATCTTCTATTCTCCTTGCTCTCTAAAAAATACCAGAGTTCCTTCTGGTGGCAGCAACTCCCTGTTCACCAAATCAATAACCCCATTTTAGTCTGGACATGCTGACATGTGCACTGCCATGGAAAAAAAAAATGTAAGTACTAAATTTTACACAATTCAGAACTTCTGTCACCCGTGTTGCTGACATCCTGATAAAAGTATTTTTGGGTTGCAATGCTTTAGGACTTAACACAAAGGCCAAGAGTTTGAGATCAGCCAAAGAGACAGCACCACTCTGAGTCTGCAGCTAATTGACTGATCTCTGGGGATTACATGCTCACTAAGCCCAGCATGGACTCACTAGAGTTTCCTACCATTAAAACAATAACAGCAGGGAAAAGAAAAGATAACATAGTAGGAAAACTGTTTAACTGTTAAGGGCACAACATGAATCAAGGAAGCAATAGCTAAGCAAACTAGCTGGTTGCTTTGAACTGTGATGAAAAAGATGTATGTGACTTTAGAGTGAGCTGTCACTGCAACTTGAACTGTTTTTCTTCTCATTTTGTCACTTCTGACTGGCTTAAATTGGTACTAAAACTGAAATTACCTGCTCAGGTCCACAAGAGACACTCAACTGCACTGGAACTGCAAAACAGTTTGCACACCACAGTCTGAACTGGTTGAAGAGAAGCTGCATCAAAGGAACCCCACTCATCATCAAAACCAAGCAGGAGTGGAAACATCTGCAGGCTACAAACACTCCTGAAGGGTCTGTGCTCTGTGGTGATGATGGGTTAAAAGCAGAATGGCTACTGAAGAATGGCATTCATTTCACAACCCTGACAGTAGCTGCTGTGTCAATTGGTGAGGTTTCTCTGACTCTGTGTGTTCTGGTTCTGTTAAGCAAAAGCACACCTAGACACACCTAGGTGAACACCCATAAACATGGATTTCTTCTGCCCCACTTGTCACTTCTCATTCTTCTGACCATCCACACCCAGCAATGGAGCTGTTTTGTCTGTGCTGTCTTGGATTCATTCCTTTCTCCACTGAAATCAAAACCAGGGTGAAAGCTCTGAAATATCTATTGGAAAATTCCACATTAGAAATGGATATCAGCCCTTCAGAGAGATCTGTATTTGACACAGCCTGATGTATGGAAGTTTGTCAGTCAGTTCAGCTGTACCAACCTGTACAACTTCTACACCACCCTTACCCATCACTGACTACCTGTCAGCTACTTAAACTGGGAATTAATCATTGGCACAAACATGTGCACAGCTTATCTTGTGTCCAGAAACAAGTCACTTTTTCTAACATCATTCACAACACCCAGCACTGCTCTCCACCAAATCAAGTTTGAATTTATTATCTAGAAAAAAAAAAATATGTAGAAATTGACTTAAAAATATAACCTCACCTGCCTGTTAACTGCCAAAAGATGGTGACATCTTGTGTCATTAACATGACTATTAATTTTCACTGCTCTTATTGATAACTCTGTGAAAGATCAGTGTACTCAGAGAACACTGTAAATTCCAAATGTCACCAGTCTTCCACCTTACACAATACCTGCATGAAGTTCACTCTTAATTCAAGAACATTGACAGGGTGTAGAATAAATCCACTAGATTGCATCAATAAATATCCCCAGAAAATGATAAAATAAAAAAGTATCAGATTAAAAAATATGGTTTTCAGATTGAAGAAGAAATCAGTCCTTGAGGAAAGTGAATACTAAGCAGGTGGACCCACTTCATTCTACATTATTAGCTGACATA